>JBBPBX010006950.1:25098-37826 GCA_038048925.1 Garcialebias charrua
GTCCTCTCTGGACCAGAACTCAATGACGTTGTTTTCAGGGAAAGTCTTGCAAGGTCTTACAGTTAGACAACACTAAATCTCACACTGCATCCATTAACACAGCATGGCTTCAGAGGAGAAGGGTCCAGGTGCTGAACGGACCTGCCTGCAGTCCAGACTGAAAACATTGGGAAACAAAAACCAGCAAAGACGACCCAGAACTATTGAACCGCTCTAGAGTCAGAAAAGAACGGGACAACCCTTCTCCAGAAAGACTCAATCTCTTTATTTGATATGTTTACCGTACTTGTTCCATTACAAACGAAATATGAGTTTATTAGATTAGAAAATTGTCATCTTCATTTCAAAAAACATCTCATGTTTTGGGGATTCCTTCAAACCTACCTAATGATGTTATGTCCTCCACAGAGGGAAAAAGGCCTAAAATGACACTCCTTGGAGAACTTGACACTAATTATTAAGCTACACTGCAAGAAAAAAAGAAGTGTCCTTTTGGAAGATATGGAAGTTAATTGGACTAAATCCATAGAGGCGTCGTCTTTTCAGGTCGGCATTAAAAACAATAAAATCTAGGCCTTGAGTGGGAAACCACAGTAAAACGTTCAGCTGTGGGCTTTTATTAAAAATGTGTTCAGTAGAAGTGAACACATTGCACAGAAATGTTCACCTAGTCTGTCGTAATTTTAATGTAAAATCAAAGTTTTAGTCCAACATCAGTTTTTCCGCTTTACACTTAAAAAAATAAAATAAATAAATAAAACAAAGCTGCCATAGAACCAGTCCCCGACCATGACGGGACATTCGGAAACAGTATCATAAATTTACCTTCTTAATACAAATTACGCCCATTCAAATTCAGGGTAAAGTGCTCTGCCATAGAACCAGTCCCCGACCATGACGGGACATTCGGAAACAGTATCATAAATTTACCTTCTTAATACAAATTACGCCCATTCAAATTCAGGGTAAAGTGCTCTCCAAGCCCCCACCAAACCTAAAGGGATAGCTCAGATCTTGTGGAGTGGGGTTCTGTGCAAAGTTTAAGAACAAACACTACTCTCAGGGGTGTAACAATAAATGTATTCATACCAAAACCTTTCAGTATGGGCATTTTTAGTTAGGCACACAAATGGAAACCACAACAAACGAGCAAGAAGAACCGTTTTGGAACGTTACAGTTTCTTAGTGGACTACAGTGATGGCGGAGGGGGGAAAAAAAGGTGGATTGAATGAAAGCTTTATGTTGTCGTTCAACAGGAATAAGGTGCGTAGCTAGCTCCATGTCAAACTTAATTGCCCCACTTGAAACAGCATCACAAGAAAACACAGCAGTTCTGAAGAAAAAACGAATCGGAGTGAAAACCGAACTGTAGCCAACAACTCAAGACCAAATCCATAACAAACACCACAAGAGGTCTTACTGCAGCAGATAACCTATATGTATATGTATGGTGGCCCCAAGGTGTAAATGAACTACGGTACATTAGAATGAGAATCTTCACCAGCATACGGTACATTAAAAAAAAACGGAATTACATTTGGAAAAACAACAAAAACAACAAAAACACAACATTTGAAAAAACTAAATTACATTTGAAAAAACAGAATGAAATTTGAAAAAACGGAATTACATCAAGCCAAAGCGTTAGTGGCCGGAATCACATTAGAAAAAACGAAATTACATTAAGCTAAACCGGAAGTGGCCTAAGTGGATATCATGCTAACTGTACCTCCGTGTGTGTGTGTTTGGTTTGATATTGTTAATAAAGTTTTTTTTAAATTATGTTTGGCTTAATGTAATTCAGTTTTTTTTTTTTCTAATGTCATTACATTTTTTCAAATGTAATTCTGTTTGTTTCTAATGACATTCTGTTTTTTCAAATGTAATTCCGTTTTTTTCTAATGTGATTTGGGCCACTTCCGCTTCGGCCACTTCTGGTTTGGCTTATGTAATTTTGTTTTTTCTAATGTGATTACGGCCACTTCCGCTTTGGCTTAATGTAATTCAGTTTTTTCAAATGTCATTCTGTTTTTTCAAATGTAATTTCGTTTTTTCAAATGTGTTTTTGTTGTTTTTCCAAATATAATTCTGTTTTTTTAAATGTAGTTCATTTACACCTTGGGGCCACCGTATATATGTATGCTATACATGTTAATGTAACCATACAGAAAATTTACCTAACAGTGACTAAGAAACTGATATAAGTACCAAACCAGTGTCTTTCTAAAACAGTGAATCATGAAAATTCTTTTTTTTAATTATTATAAATCATTACCTCGCCAACATTTTAGCATTACAAAAATATTAAGATATTCCTACTGTATGGGTCCTAGCCTGCACTGTGAGTGCTACAGGTGGCTCCTGCTGTTATTTCTGCTTGAAGATAATCATATGATCTTAAGTAAATAGCTGTGCAATACAAAATTAATAGCGCTGTAAAATGTTTGAAGAATTGTGTTTGCATAAACCGCTATAATATTTTGAGATTCGAGTTTAAGATGGCATCAGTCCACTTTGGTTTAAGCCCTGCTTGGACTAGCCATTCGTCAGTCTGATCAGAATTTAACTTAAATTTATTCAAACTTGAGCCAAAAAGTTATCTACGACAGGTAAGATGTTAACTGTTCATAACCCTTCCATGGAACTCACTTTTTAAAGATCTGAACAATCGCGTTAACGTTACTGCAGAAGCTCCCCTGAACGCAGCTCAGCGCTTTCACAGTGCGAGTGAATACCTGACGGGTATCCACAGTTCAGTGTGCTCATGCGTGCATATTCTGCTGTCGGGCAGACCGGAAACTCTATTAACGGTTTACACGAAACATGAAGGAGTCGTTTCTTTGTGCACACCAGATAGAAAAGAAGCCTTTTCGTAGATCAGAAGAATAACCGATCAACACAGGGAGGAACATTAATTCTCGTTCCATCAGTAGAGTAAGGTTGCACTACTCTTGATTGTTGACACAGAGGCCAAACAGAAATTTTAAAGTGTCCAGCACGTTTATTAGTTTAATCTATTCTTCGTAATTCCACTTTAATCCAGTTTGTCTTCCTGCTTCTTGTCAAATGTCTGCTCACGTGTTTTTTCACACTTTGCTGCTTCAACCAAACCCTCTCCATTGGCACTGTGAAACTCTAAATGTTCAAACCCCTTGGGTTTAGCCCTCCGTGCATCCAGGTAGCTGCTGATGAACTCCGAGTTCTGATAAAGAAGCATGCCCGACAGTGTTAGCACCACGCCCGCGCAGCTGAGGGCGGACAGCTCGCTGCCAAAAAGCAGCTGAGACAGCAGCAGGTTCCCCACCACGTTCAGGTTACCAAGAATATGCAGAGTGACGGCCGAGGTGAGCGTGATGACGCAGCAGCTGGCCAAGTTGTACATGACCGAGCCCAGGCAGCTGAGCAGGATGAAGACCCACAGGTGACAGTCGTAATGAAGCGGGGACTCCAGCAAGGCCCAGTTTTCTAAGGCCAGAGCAGCCACCATCAAGATGAGGAAACTGGGAATGGACATCAGGTAGAGCAGGAACACAGAGTTGATCTTCTCCTCCTGAAGTAAAATGCCTGAGGAAAACAGATACAATATATATTTCATATCGTTTACCGTATTTTTCACCCTATAAGTCAGTTTTTTTGCATAATTTGCATGCTCTGCGACTTAAACGCCGAAGAGACGAATTTATGGATTATTTCCCCATATTTATAAACAAATTTTTTGGCTGAGATGTGTCAGTTTTCATTCATTCTGAAATAATGAACACTACCATTTTCAGCCGCTAGATAGCAGTCGAGTTTTATGGCATGCCGTTGTATCATGTAATAGGTAAAAGTGGCTATTAATGACACAATCGGATTGCCAAAGCCTGCCACCTTGGTCTGCCTGGAGAAACCATGAAATCAGCTTAATTTCACTGTGCCGCTATAGTTTCGAGCAAACAAAGAATTGTTTTTAAGCGTTAGTCTTGTTAAACTCTTGTTAAAGTCCTCCCCTGCACGCTCCCGCGGCCACCAGGTGGCAGCCAATTGATTTTTGGCACAACACTGGCCAACATTTGAATTGATAGTTTGATAAGGAGCAAATATGATAAATGTTTTCTTCTTCTGCTTCCTTCCATTTTATGTTTTGGTTTAATTTTTCTTTTTAAAAAATTGTCATTGTTTTTAATATGAAATGAATAAATTATACAATACAATCCAATACATTTCCAGGTTATTGGCGGTGATGCATAATAGATGCGATGTATATGGCGAAGCGATGCATTTATGGATTTTTCCACTTTAGACATATTTGGACTGATGCAACTTCTGCGGTGCGACGTGTACGGCAGAAAATACAGGTACCGTACTTTTCAGCCTATAAGTTGCAGGGTTTTTTTTGCCTAATTTGCATGTCTTGCGACTTACATGGCGACGCAACATATTTATGGATTTCCCCCCCATATTTTTAGACCAATTTTTGGCTGAGATATGACCGTTTCCATTCATTTTGACGGAAAAAATGGAGCAGTACCACTTTCGGCCGCTAGGGTCCACAGAGCGTTCCCAGCTCATGTGTCCGACAGTAGACTCATCTGGTCGGACTCACTCTGTCGCAGCACGGCCTCCTGCTCTCTGAAGGTCTGAACTACTGTTACCTCAGGAGGTTGCAGAACTCTTCACCAACGACCCAGAGGATGAAGAATTCAACGGGTTTGAATAAAAATAAATAAATAAATAGGTGTTTCTGTCATCATTATGGGCGGGTGAGCGTGTAGTAATTTTAAAGCTGCTTTATTTAGTCTGCATCATTTTGCCATGTTTTAACCATCAAAGTGCATTTATTAAGAAAAGTTCAGCTCAAGACACATCTTTGCTATAATTTTCAGCAAACAAATATATTTTTAAGGTGTTTATCTTGTTAAATTTTGAAGAAATGCACGGTTTCCTTTCGCTGCGCACGCATGTTTGGAAGTGCTGACAAAGCAAAACTATTTTAATCCAGCGGATTTGACCATTATGTTCATTTATTAAGGAAAATTTCAGCTCAGACACACTTTTGCTATAATGTCAGCAAACAAATATATTTTTTAAGGTGTGTATCTTGTTAAATTTTAAAGAAATGCACAGTTTCCACTCGATGCGGGTGCACGCTTGAGACAGCGAGTCTTTTTTAAATCCAGCTGATTTGAACATTACGTTCATTTTTAAAGGAAAAGTTCAGCTCAGACACATCTTTGCTATAATCTTCAGCAAACAAACAATTGTTTTTAAGTGTTAATCTTGTTAAAGTCCTTCCGTGCACGCTCCTGTGGCCATTTGGCAGCCAATCCATTTTTGGCAAAACACCGGCCCACATTTCCAGGTTGTCAGCGGTGACGCATAATAGATGCAACGTATACAGGTAGTCCCTGACTTACGAGCGAGTTCCGTACTTATGAGTTGCTCGTAAACCGGAAATTCGTACGTCGGAACAAGAAACACGTGTTCTCGTAAGTCCGGATTTTCGCTCGTAAGTTGGAACATTTATGGTAGCGCTACTACGAACACTCGTTTTTCATCAAAAACATTCATACTACTTCATAAACATGCTCAGAAACGTGTTTCCAAACGGTTAGCTAACACACTTTCATCTAAAAACACAAAAAAGTGCTGTATTTTTTACAAATTTACTGCTCGTTCGCCAGCTCGTAAGTCCGGGACCTCGTATGTAAGAGCGCTCGTAAGTCGGGGACTACCTGTACGGAGGTGCGACACGTTTATGGATTTTTCCACTTTATTGGACATAATTGGACTGATGTGACGTGTACGGCGGAAAATACAGGTAATTGCTTTATTTTTTTTTATTTACTCCAGGAGTTGTCAAATTTTTACGTATTGAAAGCAAATACCAAATTTCTGGATAAAGGGCTACATTTCTAACCACAAAATGCAGCTGTATTTTCCATTATTCATATTCTGTTACGTATACGTGTTATGTTAATGTGTATTTGTTGCTGGTTTTAGAGCCAAACAACAGAAAGATTCAGAGCATCTGTCATTCAAACAGTGGCAGCAGGTTCCTGACATGTGCCTGGACAAAACTCTTTGTGACAGAAGTCATATTTGGCAGGAACTACCTGCATTTTTTTTGGCAAATATTTACTTTTACATGTCCGTTTGCTGAAAGATTTAGCTTTGAACAAAAAGACTTTCATGCCAAAGTGAGTCAGAAAAAATAAAAGTGGAAACATCAACAAGCGGGAGGATGAAAATAGCTTCTTGAAACACGAGACGTAAAGTTTTAGTCATGTTTGCTACAGCTCGTTTACACAGTCTGATCTAAATGTGACAGCTGGGCTTAAATGTTCTTCCCAGAAAACTTGTTTAACCTTGTGATGGGAAAAAAAACATGTCACTGAGGCATTTAAAGTAATGACTCATCAGTTTTAGTAGCTTTGTTTTGTCCCTTTGTAAGCCTGAACCACGTATATAACATTACATTCTTGTCAGCAAAATTACAGGTGGTCCCCGACTTACGAGCGAGTTCCGTTACTACGACTATCTCGTAAGACGAAAATTCGTATGTCGGAACACGAAACACGTGTCGCTCGTAAGTCCGGATTTTCGGTCGTAAGTCGGAAAATTTATGCTAGCGCTACTACGAACACTCGTTTTTCAACACAAACGTACATACTAGTTCATAAACATGCTCAGAAACTTGTTTACAAACGGTTAGCTAACACACTTTCATCTAAAAACACATACCAGTGCTGTATTTTCTGTATGTTCTGTACAACTTTACTGTTCGTTAGTCAGCTCGTAAGTCCGGAACCTCGTATGTCGATGTGCTCGTAAGTCGGGGACTACCTGTAATATTTTCTTCTGCGGTACATAATTTTTTTCTTCTTCTTGGCAAATACCAAGTTATAGCGAGAGCAGTGCTCATTTAGTGTGTAAAAAACAAATTTAGAGAAATTTATGCTGTGTTCTGCGTACAGTACAGTAATTAGTTCATATCTGTTCTTTTATAAAAAAGGACAATTTCAACAGCTTTGCTACATTTAATCTAAAATAAATGTTTCTTGAGAACATAGTGCTTCTCTTCAGTTCAAGCTTTTAAAACGCAGTTGGAGCGTCTTCTCGTAGTCAACCCTGTTCCGTTTCCCAACAGTTTCTCAACTTTTAGGAATAGTCTTAAATGTAGTTTAAGCAGCATTTCCAAAACACAAAAACAGATGATTAAAAAAAAAGAAAAAAAGTAGCTTCATCAGAAACATGACTCAGATGTTTTGAAGTCCGAACGTTTCTTGCCGTCAGGATTGGACATAAACGGACTCGTGAGCTCAGCCGCTCACTCAGACGTGTTTATGTTTTGATCCCTAAGCAACCAGAAAAGTCTCTGCTGTACTTTTTCCTCCTTAATGAGAGGGTGAACGTCTAGACTGTGGAGTGAATCACAGATTTGTAAAACCTTCCAGGACCACAAGCTGTTTATTGTCTCTGGGGGAAAACTTTAAAAAACACTTTATGATTAAATAAATTAATTAATACAGGTAGTCCTCGAGTTACGAATGAGTTCCGTTCCTACGTCCGTTCGCATGTCGAAAATCGCCGTAAGTCGGAAAACACACTAGCTGCCACTTATACGCGTACATGTACAGTACTGTACAGTTACCAAGCACTTTGCCTATCCTAACACGGCACCCTACATAATTATCAAAAAACACATTCAGTACATTTGGAGCCATACTTCTATTGTACAGCACTTTGGTTGGCCTTGTGTCTGTTTAAGTGCTCTATAAATAAGGTGGTATGGTATGGTATGGTATAATGAAGGGGAAAAAAGCATGTCTGTTAGCATGTTAGCTCGTTGCAGGTCCGCGATCTGCAGCTTCCAGCTACTTCACGCGGTCCAAACTGTTTGTAACTGCATGTTAGCTCCATACATTTGGAGCCATAATGAAGGGAAAAAGAGTTAATAACTTACTGGGAGCTGGTGAAGCCGTTTCTCCGCGTTAACATGTTAGCTCCCGGCAGCAGCAGTCCTCTCCACCGCCCGTCGGCTCCGTGTCCCCGGTGGGGCTGGCGTTAGCATGTTAGCTCCGGGTCCAACCAACATCTGAGGCTGCCAGGAAGAGCATCGAGGCGAGCTCCCAGCCGCAGCAGGCATCTCCGCCGCCCGTCGGCTCCGTGTCCCCGGTGGGGCTGGCGTTAGCATGTTAGCGGTCCGTCCGTCCAACGCCGGCTGTCGAAGACGGAGCGAACCGAAGCGAACCGAAAACTGCCGAACACTGCGTAAATCGGCTTCAAAATAATAATACAGTAATAATAATAATAATAATAAATTATTTATGAAGCCATTTAAAACAACCACAGCTGCAACAAAGTGCTGTACACATAAAATCAAGAACATCTAAACACATAAAATAAGATAAAAAAAAAAAAATCAATTATTTTTTTTATTATTATTAATAAGATGCGTTCGTAACACAGAATCGCCATAAGTCGAGGACTACCTGTAGTTGTCTGTTTTGAGCTGATAAACTGGAGCAGCTGAATGACGGCACCGGTACTCACTCTGCTGGATGGACTTGACACCCCTCAGCATGGTCGCCGCAAACACAAAGAAGCAGCCGGTCTGATCGAACTGGACCTCTCCCATGATGCTGAAGGACGCCCCCAGGCAGATGGGCATCATGGCCGTGTATTTGAGGATGTGGTGCTGCTTGCCCAGGACCAGAGTGGAGATGGCCAGGGTGAAGAGCGGGGTGGTGGTGTAGATCATTTGCGCAAACGACAGTTGGACATAGTTCAGACCCATGTTCCCAAAGGCGATACTAGCACAAAAAGTCAGACTCAGCAGGAACACCTTACATTTTGCACTGGGGGTCAAGTCCTGCTGCGGTGCCGCTCTGTGGCGGATCACCCTCAGTTTGATCAGCCCGTAGTCCACCACGATGGCTGTGAGCATGTGCAGCGCTGACAGCAGCAGAGGGTACCTGAAGTTGTACACTGCGAATATCCATTTGTTGAGGCTGGAGATGGTGGTGCCGGTCACCAGCCAGACAATGACCGCTGAGAGCAGATGGAGCATCTCTGCAGGCGGCCTCCTCCGGCTGCTGCCTCTCTGTTGACGCTCGCAGCCATCGGCACTGGTCATGTTTGCAGCATCGTCCTCTCTGTAGGGCAAACACACGTTGAGTCCGTTCCTCTCATCTCCAAACTTTGCAACCTCTCAAACAGGAAAGTTTAGAGCCAAGACATAAACAGCTGCTTGTTTAACCGGGTTTTGTTGGCTGGTTCAGATGCATTCTGTGGCACCGCCTCCCAACACGTGTTTTTCCTGTTTAGCATGCCCGCCTGGTTGTGTAACTCACTCTCTGTGCATGGAAAATGACATTTGCTTCTGCGGGATGAAAGGAAAGAGGCTGGAGTACAGCACGTCCCTTCTCTCGTGGATTGGTTAGTCATCTCTACGCTCCTTTTCTGCCCGCCGGTACATGGACGAGTCAAAAGTGACAAGGAGAGGATACATTTTCATTAACTGGAAGGAAAATCCCGTTTTCAAACGTAAGAATGTTCATTACTAGACCAAACAGTGTGTTAGACCAATATATAGATGTTTTAGGTCATTAACATCCTTGTTTTTTGGGTCATTATCTTTGAGTGGATGCGAGCGGGGTTTCCGGTGCATGCGCCGGCGGTAAATGGAGCGGACCCAGTGACGAAACAGCGTGACGCATCAAAAACAGCAGCAGAGCTCGATTTAAATTAAACAACTTAAACCTGCCCGTTATTGAACTCTTTTTAAAGGACAACTTCATTCAATAAAGTGGCTTTAAAACTGATCGTCTCAGACGGCGCTGTAGCACAAAAAAAAAAACACACGTCTACCCTGCATTTAGCTTTAAATAGCAACTCCACCGGCTGATGCGCCTGTAGCTAAGCTAGCTCTCCGGTTACGTTAGCTAACAACACCCGAGGCTTCTCCTTCGTCCGAACCTCCTGCATTACGTCATCGTACGGTACCGGCTTGCGACATTGTACCAGAGTGAGAAGCTCCGCGGTTTTACCTTGTTCCCGGAGCACTGTCAGCAGCATCCTTAAATCTCCGTCAGTCAGTCCCCGCCATGACGCTGACCGGTGTTACACCATATTCTGTGACCCATCATCATGTAACACCGCCCCCTATGGTCACAATTTGATTTGATTTGATGTTTATTCATGTTTATGTTTATTAAATTTGTTCTTTTTTTTTTTTACAAAAGAAACAATACAAGACAATCTCATAAATGATAATGTACAAAATATAAAAAAATGAAAGGTAGCAGAAAGAAGAATAAATCTTATTTTTTTTTTTTCATTTCATTCATTCAACCTTTATTTATACAGGCTAGCCTCGTTGAGCAACGGGGACTCATTCACAAGAGGGACCTGTCAATCAGCCTAACCATATATCTGCCCCTTACTTCCAACAATCAGATTAAACAGATTATACAGGTCCCTCTTGTAAATGAGTCCCCGTGACTCAACGAGGCTAGCCTGTATAAATAAAGGTTGAATGAAAAAAAAACAAACAAAAAAAAACAACAACAATAATCAACCATGTAAACAATAATAATCTTCAACCAACTTTTTCCAACAATCAGATTAAACAATAATAATCTTCAACCAACAGTACAAAATGACTAACTCTTTCTAATTTTCTAACTAATACAATACACATTACGCTATTCATTCATTTTAAAAGAACAATACAAGACAATTTCATCAGATACAAGAATACAAGTAGGATAAAATGAAAGGAGCAGAAAGAAGATGAAATCTTATTATATCTGCCCCTTATTTCACAGTTTGTTCAACCAATGATAACCTTCAAACTACATCACAAAATGAATAATTCTACTTAATTTTACTAACTGTAATACACAAACTACATCACAAAATGAATAATTCTACTTAATTTTACTAACTGTAATACACAAACTACATCACAAAATGAATAATTCTACTTAATTTATCTAACTGTAATACACAAACTACATCACAAAATGAATAATTCTACTTAATTTTTCTAACTGTAATACACAAACTACATCACAAAATGAATAATTCTATTTAATTTTTCTAACTGTAATACACAAACTACATCACAAAATGAATAATTCTACTTAATTTTTCTAACTGTAATACACAAACTACATCACAAAATGAATAACTCTACTTAATTTTTCTAACTGTAATACACAAACACACTAAGTGTTTACTAAGTGTTTACTACAATATATATGATAGGTCACAGAATATGGTGTAACGCAGTGCCAGTGCGCGGCTTATTTAAAGAGCAATTCCACTTTTTTTCCCCTCACCACATCTACATTTTATTGTTGTCAGCAGAGAATGCAGGGCTTGTTCAGTTATCTTTTGATTGTGGAACGAGCAACAGAGAATGTCAAATGTATGGAAGTCCTTTTCTATGGAAGCCCATTTCCGCCAGTCTATTAAAAGAAATAGCAAAGATTATATCAAAATTTTGAGATAGGCTACTTTCTCAAAATTTTGAGATAGTAGCCCCTTTCATAAGTCAGATCCGCGCAATTCCCGCACAGACCAGTCCGGCTTTAATCCACCTGGGGTCATTCATAAAACAAAGTTGAATCCAGCTACGGCCCGCCCTCAATGGAGCATTCACAAAACGATTGGCAGCGCGGGTTGAAAAGAGGCGTGGTGAAAATCTGCAGCTCAGAGGACGTGATGCCTGCGTGTTTCACTGGGACCGCAGAGGTGTCTGTAAACAAACATGGCGACGCTAGCGAACATATAGCGGTGGAAAAGGGGCATTATCCGAATGCTTTTTTTTTCTCTCTCACATCAATCCGCTCCAGAAGGGCCCCATCCTTCAATGTACCGGTAAGTCCCTTATTAATTTCCTCCTCTGCACACAGCGAAATGAGTACACGGGTCTCGGCATCACCACAATTAGCCATTTCTGTGATGATCAATAAAAAAAGAAAAAGATTCGGCGAAGAATAGCGAGAGATGCGCAAGCGAAATACAAATGTCACGTTCTTGTTTACACATTTAAATAGAGCGTGACAGTGTGCGCCGGGAGAAACGTGGGAGAGTACGTCATTATTCAAATCAGTTTGAAACCGCAGCAGCCAGAAACCTTTCACAAGTCGACAGAACCGGGCTTAACACTACCTCTGCTCGCGGATCAAAGGCGCATCAGAAGCGAGTAAAATTAACCCGGCAATGCGCGTTCGTGTTTCTTATGAATGCTCGTTGGAGGACTGAACACGCATCAGAGCCAGACTGAAGCGTCTTATGAAAGGGGCTTATATCTCAAAATTTTGAGATAGTATCTCAAAATTTTGAGATACTATCTCAAAATTGTGAGATATTTTCTCACAATTTTGAGATGCTTTCTCAAACAAATTATACTCGCATTACTGTTATTTCCTTGACAGTGGCGGAAATGGGCTTCCATAGTATTTTGAGATACTATCTCAAAATTTTGAGAAAGTATCTCAAAATTTTGAGATAATTTTTGCTTGCAGCCAAATAAAAAAAAAAAGTAGCTGAATGAGTTATTGTGCATCAAAAAGACAGCTTCAGTGATGACATCACCGACATGTTCTTGTTAAATCAAGGATGCTTTTAGTTTGCATTTTCACATCAATGTGAACAGCAAACGTCTGAGCTTGTGGAGCTTGCTTAGAAATGGCTTCCTCTTTGCACTGTAGAGTTTCAGCTGGCAACGGTGGAT
>JBBPBX010006950.1:47911-66771 GCA_038048925.1 Garcialebias charrua
GAACAAGACGAACCTTTGTTGTAATCTTGGGCATAAAACTACATGTGTATTATATTTCAGCCCGCCGCGGCGCGCTCCTTCGCGGGGGCGCGCCCGTTCTCACCCGATCACTTTTTTTTGCACAACACCGGCTAGAAGCTTTCCGTCCGTCCGGCTCTGCGGACTCAAGGAGAGAAAGGTAACACCAAGGTCCAGAGCGCACATACTTCACGAAATGATGCTTTTATTCACATGGCCGCCTCGTCACTTTGACCTGGAGGCTCGGGGAGACATTACACGTAGTGTCAGCTGTTTGTTTCGGGACAAACCTCTCTGTTGTCACTTTTTCAAGTAAATGTAGCCGCTGCTAGCTAGTTAGCATCCCAGGCTAGGACGTGTGTGTGTGTGTGTGTGCTTTCTTTAGCTCTGAGCAACAAACCAGCCCGCAGTGTGCAGATAACACGAGCTGTCAGTGATTGAATGAGCAGCAGGACCCTGGTTGTGTCACATCACATAAAAGAAGAGACAAGGTTAGCCGTCCAGCTAACTACCTGAACAACAGTCTGTCCAGCACCAAAACAGGTGTTGTGCTTGTGTTGGACAACCTGTGGTTCTGGAGTAGACGCGTGACAGTGTTGGGGACATGCCAGCTGATCATCTGAAAACATGTTGAAGTCTGTACTCCTCTGACATGTGACTGAAAGTTCAGTGTGGGGAGTCGACACTGAACTGGTTCAAGTTTGACCTTCTCATACAGTGATCATGGAGTGATGAACTGGGAGTGATGAACTGGGAGTGATGAACTGGGAGTGATGAACTGGGAGTGATGAACTGGGAGTGATGAACTGGGAGTGATGAACTGGGAGTGATGAACTGGGAGTGTTTTGACAGTTCATCTGTCAGGACTCTGGCATTTTTCCTCCCGCGGTGCTGCTGCTGGTGATGTCCAAACGCAGCAGTCCGACTCCTCCTGTGTGCTACGGTGTTAAAATGTGTTCTGTTTAATATTTAGAGCTAGCTTCCAGCTGCTCAGCCTGCACGTGACTCTGAATAATGATGAGAGTCGCTCTCGTGCGTGTTTCAGAGGAACAGAAGGCGTTTCCGTGCCGGAGTGGGCCTGGCCCACATGGAGCCGGCTGCTGGCACGCGCCAGTAGTAAGACAAACCACATGGTCTGTCCATGTTGGGCCTATAGCAAAGTTAGCAACATGGCTAACAAGCACATTGTGTGCAGTTTCACAGCAGCACGCGCACACATTTAAATGTATGTGCGTGTATCGGTTGTGTGTAATAGGCAGGTGCACGCCCCTGTGTCATACAGCGGCGTCCTGCTGCACATCTGGACTGCTGCTGCCCTGGACACTGCTGCACATCTGGACTGCTGCTGGCCTGGACACTGAGTTGTTTATGTTTGAGTCGCCCTGACCTGATGCTGCAGGATGCACGATCCAGATGTGAGCACTGCAGAGACATGCGGGTTCAAATGTGTGCGTGCACATGGACACAGTGTATGTGTACGTCACGTCTCTACTCCTCTTTGTTATGTGCGATTGTGAGGAAAGCAGCTAAATGAATGTTGAAGGTGATGGCAGGACACATGTGCACAGGGTTTGATCATGAACTGTCAGACAATCACAGGGGAAGAATTATGACACTCATTTGGACAGACTGTGTAAATAATTTACATTGTAAAACCTTGAACATCGCTTGGCAGTGGTTTATAATCGGAAAGCAAAATGTACATGTTGACGCAGCCATTGTTTAAAGCAAGGGTTGGAAATGCCGGATAATGACGGAGGAAAACACAACACACCATCAGTTGCATTTGGCCTGAGTGAGAAGTGTGCTCATCAGAGCAGCTGGCCTTTTATTAGCAGATTGCACCCTCCTGTGTAAGTCTCCGCCCACAACAGGAAGTCAACAAGAACATAGAATAAAACTCAACACCCCCACTTGTTCTTATGTTGACATAATACATAATACATTTACATACCAAAAACAAAACATGCAAATTTTTCCATTCTCATTTTAGTTACAGGCTTTGTTAGGATATCGGCAACCATTTCTGTTGTTGGACAATAAGAGAGAGTTATTTTTCTATCACTAAGTGCTGATCTAATAAAGTGATATCGAATGTCGATGTGTTTACATCTTTGGCGGTGGACCGGACTTTTAGTAAGAGCAATTGCACTTTGATTGTCCTCAAAAATGATCACAGGTGCATATTCACATCCAAAGTCCATTCCATTCACCAGATTCACAAGATACATACTTTCCTGTGCAGCAGCAGTCAAGGCAATGTATTCAGCCTCACATGTAGATAAAGAAACAGTGGATTGCTTTTTAGACTTCCAGGAAACAATGGGTCCAGTTTCAGATAAACTAAAACAGTAACCAGACACACTCCGTCTGTCCTTCTGATCTCCTGCCCAGTCTGCATCACAGTATGCCACAAGTTTAAGATTTACACTATTTTTCTTGAAGCATAATTCCTGATTTAGTGTACATTTCAGATACCTTAATACATGTTTTGCTGCAACCCAATGTTGTTCATTCGGTTTAGACAAATATTGTGATAACTTACTGACAATAAAACTTAAGTCTGGCCTAGTGCTCATCATTACATAGATCAAACTCCCCACTATTTCACGATACTTTTTATGATCAGCAGGTTGACCTTCATCGTCAAACTTCAGTTTACTTTCACATGGGGTTGACCTTGGTTTGCAGTCAGTCATACCAAATCTCTCTAAGATTTTCATGATATATCTTTTCTGGTTCATTTTTACTTGACCGTGGTTCTGTGTAAAATCAATTCCTAAAAAATGTTTAAGTTTTCCAAGATCTTTAATTTTAAACTTTGCAGCCAACATTTTCTTCACACTTTGTAGAATTTGGTCATTACTAGCTGCAATGATAAGGTCATCAACCCAAATAATCAAGATCACTTTCTCATGTTCATTTTCTTTACTGTAAACACAATGGTCAGCAGGGTTCTGTACAAAGTCATTTTCAATAAGAAAATCATGTAACATTCTATTCCAGTTTCTTCCTGACTGTTTCAGACCGTAAAGTGATTTATTTAGCTTACATACCAATTTCTCTCCTGTCTCTGTTAACACTTCAAATCCTTCCGGTTGTTCTAAAAATATCTCACAATCGATAGGGGCATGTAAATATGCTGTTTTAACATCCATTTGATGCAATTCTAAGTCATATTGAGCAGCAAGCTGCATTAGAACACGCACAGAAGTCATATCTGCTGTTGGAGAAAAAGTCTCGTCATAATCAATACCAGCAACCTGATTATAGCCTTTTGCTACGTATCTAGCTTTATAAAGTGTCTCAATAGGATTTTCTTTAATAGTAAATACCCATCTACCCCCCACTGCTTGCTTACCCTCTGGTAATGAAGTTAGGATGTAAGTATTATTCTCTATTAAAGAGTCCATTTCTTCCTTCATAGCTTTAGCCCATAGTTCTGATTGTGGTGAGCTCAAAGCTTCTTTCATTGATCTAGGCATGTCACATGCAATCCTATAAAAATAGTCAATGTTCACTTGATCATCTTCACATTTCATTTCATAATCCTGATAATACTTGGGAGGTCTCCTTTCTCTTGTAGGATAACGTGCACCAAGGTTACCTTCACTTTGATCCAAGTTCTCTTCTGTACCACAAGTTTCAGTTTTATTCTCTTGTGAGATAATTGTACTCAAATCTGGTTTTAATTGCTCACTTTCAACTTTCTTCTTGAGTAAGATGTTCTCATCTGTCATCAGTTTGAGTGTCACATTCATTTGTACTTTTTGTGATAAATTTTACCAGTCTATTCTTAAGTACTCTTCCTGTATCTGGATAAAAAACAAGATATGCAGGACTATTTTTGTCGTAACCAACAAAAATTCCCTTTTCACAACGTGGGTCCAATTTCTTCTTATCATATTTATATGCATAACATTCAGATCCAAAAGTTCTCATTTTAGACAGATCAGGTTTCTTTCCTGTTATCATATAATATGGAGTCTGCTCAACACGTCTGTTGTAACATCTGTTTCGGATGATTGCAGCCGTCTGAACTGCATAGGTCCATACATTTTTAGGCAGATTACTCTCAATTAGCATGCATCTTGCCATTTCAAAGACAGTTCTCCATGTTCTCTCAGCTGTCCCATTCTGATGGGGAGAATAAGGAGCAGAAGTTTCATGCTTTATAGCATTTTGGCTAAGCAATGATTGGAACTCTTTAGACGTAAACTCAGTTCCGTTATCTGATCTTATGCACTTTATTTTCCCATAAGGTGCCACATCTGCACTTTATTTTCCCATAAGGTGCCACATCTGCTATAAACTTTTCTGTTCCTTTCACAGTATCACTCTTAGCTTTCAGAAAATAGGTAAATATAGCACCTGAATAATCGTCTGTGAAAGCTAAGGTATATCTGAACCCGTCTTTAGCAGCTGGTTCTATAGGTCCAGCCAGATCTGCATGTACAAGATCTAGTGCATTTTTAGCTTTTTCATCAGGAACTCTACTCCTGGTCTGAGTAAATTTACCCTGTATGCATATTTCACATTTTACAAGCCCAAAACCAGAAAAGTTGGCACGTTGTGCAAATCGCAAATAAAAACAGAATACAATGACTTGCAAATCTTTTTCAACCCATATTCAACTGAATAGAATGCAAAGACAATATATTTAATGTTCGAACGGAGAAACTTTATTTTGTTTTGCAAATAACCATTAACTTAGAATTCAATGGCAGCAACACATTGCAAAAAAGTTGGCACAGGGACATATTTACCACTGTGTTACATCGCCTTTCCTTTTAACAACACTCAGTAAACGTTTGGGAACTGAGGAGACCAATTTTTGAAGCTTTTCAGGTGGAATTCTTCCCCATTCTTGCTTGATGTACAGCTTAAGTTGTTCAACAGTCCGGGGTCTCCGTTGTCGTATTTTACGTTTCATAATGCGCCACACATTTTCAATGGGGGACAGGTCTGGACTGCAGGCAGGCCAGGGGAGGACCCGCACTCTTTTGCTACGAAGCCACGCTGTTGTAACACGTGCAGAATGTGGCTTGGCATTGTCTTGCTGAAATAAGCTGGGGCGTCCATGAAAAAGACGTCGCTTGGATGGCAGCATATGTTGCTCCAAAACCTGTATGTACCTTTCAGCATTAATGGTGCCTTCACAGATGTGTAAGTTACCCATGCCTTGGGCACTAATGCACCCCCATACCATCACAGATGCTGGCTTTTGAACTTTGCGCCTATAACAGTCCTGATGGTTCTTTTCCTCTTTGGTCCGTAAGACACGACGTCCACAGTTTCCAAAGACAATTTGAAATGTGGACTCATCAGACCACAGAACACTTTTCCACTTTGCATCAGTCCATCTCAGATGAGCTCGGGCCCAGCAAAGCCGGCGGCGTTTCTGGATCTTGTTGATGAATGGCTTTTGCTTTGCATAGTAGAGCTTTAACTTGCACTTACAGATGTAGCGACGAACTGTAGTTACTGACAGTGGTTTTCTGAAGTATTCCTGAGCCCATGTGGTGATATCTTTTACACACTGATGTCGGTTTTTGATGCAGTACCGCCTGAGGGATCGAAGGTCACGGGCATTCAATGTTGGTTTTCGGCCTTGCCCCTTACGTGTAGTGATTTCTCCAGATTCTCTGAACCTTTTGATGATATTACGGACCGTAGATGGTGAAATTCCTAAATTCCTTGCAATAGCTCGTTGAGAAAAGTTGTTCTTGAACTGTTCGACAATTTGCCCACGCATTTGTTCACAGAGTGGTGACCCTCGCCCCATCCTTCTATGTGGATGACTGAGCATGTCAAGGAAGCTGCTTTTATACCCAATCATGGCACCCACCTGTTCCCAATTTGCATGTTCACCTGTGGGATATTCCAAATAAGTGTTTGATGAGCATTCCTCAAATTTCTCTGTCTTCTTTGTCACTTGTGCCAGCTTTTTTGAAACATGTTGCAGGCATCAAATTCCAAATGAGCTAATAATTGCAAAAAATAACAAAGTTTACCAGTTCGAACGTTAAGTATGTGGTCTTTGCAGTGTGTTCAATTGAATATAGGTTGAAAAAGATTTGCAAGTCATTGTATTCTGTTTTTATTTGCGATTTCCACAACGTGCCAACTTTTCTGGTTTTGGGCTTGTAGATCAGGTTTTTCAGTTTTACCTCTAATTTTCATTCCATCTGCAACACCTTCCAACTTTGACACATCATCATAATTACAGTGACCTAATATTTCATGCCACGTTTGGATGTCATAGCAGGCATTGCACTCATCAACGTCATCATCAAAGGTATTTAAATAGAACATTCTATCATAAACATCTATATCAAAAACTGTACAATTTTTATGGATGAGTCGATTCTGTCCCTCTTTGAAGATGACTGTTGCTCCATGGGCAGTTGCAGCTTTCACAGAAAATATATCCTGGGAGAACGATGGCACGTATAATGTATCCATCAACATTATCTCCACAATTCGGCCGTTGCTGTCTCTCAGATGAACTCTTGCGGTGCCTTTCTTCAGTGCGATCCCACTGGCCCTCTCGCCGTCAGCCAACTCCAAAACATGGCTTTGAGGCCTAAAAGTCGAGTCAAAATCCTTGAACTTTGCCGCGTCTGTCACAATGTGCTTTGTTGCACCAGAGTCGACCATGAGGCCCTTCATCTTCGTGCCGTGGATCTGGGCGTCGTTGGTTTGCTTCACCTTGAAAGCGAACGTGTGGTCCTCCTCATCCATCGCTTGTTTAATCTTGTCTCGCCCTTTCCGCCGACAATTTACTTCTTTATGCGTGGTGCTCTTGCAGAAACCACACCACTGTTTCGGCTCTTTGCGCTCGCCCGAGGTTGAAGAACAATCCAGGGCTTTGTGTCCTCTCTGGCCGCAGTTGTAACAGGTGATTTTTGATTTCCAGTTGTCTCTTCCTTTAATTTTCATCACACTATCTTCTGTTGAGCCAGCAACACATAACTTTTCTGTGTTCTCATAGCTTCTCAACTTCATTTTAAATTGTGCAAATGTTAATTCTTCATCACTCTGTGTAACATATACTGTATAGAGAATGGTTTGAACTCATCAGGCAGTCCTTTTAAAATCATTGCTGTCAACAGGCCATCACTCAAAACTTCTCCTGCATTACGCAGCGCCGTGATTGCAGTTTCTGCCCGGATAATATAGTCAGTGACGTTTTCATTGACACCTTTCTGTAGAGATGTCAGCTCCGTGTACAGACTGATCACTCTTGGCTTACCAGAACCTGCATAGTGGTCTCTGAGGATCTTCAAGGCTTTTCTGCCATCATCTGCAGCATCTCTCATGACAAGAGAAAGACTTTTATCATCCAAGACTTGAATTAATTCAGCATATGCTTCTTCATTTTTGGTGGCGTCTTCTTCCACGTCATCGGGTACGCCCCTCAGTAATATTGTGTCCTTCAGCCCAAGCAGACGTAAGTGGGCTAAAAACTTTGTCTCCCACAACTCGTACTTCTTTTCATCTCCATCAAAGCATAATCGGTTCCATCGGCTTCCAAACTCCCTTCTGGGCCCATAACCTGTTGACGCAGCCATTGTTTAAAGCAAGGGTTGGAAATGCCGGATAATGACGGAGGAAAACACAACACACCATCAGTTGCATTTGGCCTGAGTGAGAAGTGCGCTCATCAGAGCAGCTGGCCTTTTATTAGCAGATTGCACCCTCCTGTGTAAGTCTCCGCCCACAACAGGAAGTCAACAAGAACATAGAATAAAACTCTCAACAGTACAAAATGCAGTTTTCTGTCATTTTACTGTTTATAAGTACGTTTGAGTAAAATGAACATTTTTACCATACCATACCATACCATTTTATTTATAAAGCACTTTAAAGGAGACCACATATAGGTCTTTAAAATTTTTATGTTATGTCTGTGTGCTATCTTGACAATATTAATTCATTTTAATACACAAAATAATTCTTAGATAATCAATTATACCCTTTTTAATTCTGCCATTTTTAACTTTCGTTTTGAACGACCGGTTTCTGATACTGAGTTCTGAAGTCCACGCCCTTCAACGATCTGTTTACGCCCTCTGTAACAGCCAGTATCTGTAATGTGTTGTTGTTTTAAAATTAGCTCTTTTTTTATTACTCATTTGACTTACTGTTAGTGCTAGCTTAAGATAACTTACCGAAACCCGTCTGAGCGCGCCGCAATTTGCTGCTCCTTTTAGCATTAGACCACCCGAATCCGATGCTAATGTTAGCTTGTTCCTCTTCCGGTGTTCGCCAGCTCCGCTCGTTGCACGCGGCGATTTTGGGAGTTATCGCTGTTCCAGTCAAGACAACACAAAGTTCACCAAGTGTCTCCCGTAAATTAATCCGTAAGGAGAAGGTCCTCGCTGCTGCGAGGCTGCAGCGAGGCTGTACAGTTGAAGCTCCGCTCCATCGCGCCAGAAGAGGGTCCCGTTGCCGCCGGTCCCTACGCCGGGGGTCTGCTCGTTTAATTTTTGCCGGCTGCGCGTTGGGAGCGATCGCAAATACACTAAAAATTGAACTAAAACATAAAAATAACAATTATACTTTATTTATAAAGCCATTTAAAAAAACCACAGCTGCAACAAAGTGCTGTACACATGAAATTAAGAACATATAAACAAAAGATGAGATGAAATCATGAAAAACAACAGTCATGTGTTTAATACAGAAGTGGGTTGAGCCTAACCAGGGGTTGCTAGGTGAGGGGCTGGACTCAGGTTGGGGTGGGTTGTGGCTGCGGTTTGTGACGTCACAAACCGCAGGAAGTGAGAAACGAACCGTTTTTATCACAGACAAATAAATCTACTTAGAGTAAATAAACCACTGGGTGCATTTCTTTGGCCTTAGGACTGTTTTTTTATGAAGTACATAACCAAAGTTGAGTAAAAAAAACATTAAAAATTGAATTTAGCATGTGTGGTCCCCTTTAAACAGGAACAAGTCCAAACCAAAGTGCTGAACAAACAAACAAACAAACAAACAACAGGCAACACACACAATGAAGTACAACACAAGAGACATAAAAACATTGCAGATCATAAATAAAACGATCAAATACAAATCAGCTGGTGTTGAAAGCAACAGAATAGTAGTGAGTTTTTAACTCACTACAGTACTTGACTCTATAACGCACTGATAGCATTTCTTGCTAATTTCAAGTAAAACTAGTCATTTTGAGTGTTTATTCATAGAAAATCACAGGAGAGTGGTGGTGCAGAGATTAGAGAAGGTGGGTCTGTGATCGGAAGGTCGTCGGTTCAACTCCCCAGACTGACAACATCAAATTGTGAGTGGAAAAGGTGAAGCACCCACACCTGCCTCCACTCTCATTTGCCCCACTCTGGGCCCTTGAGCAAGGCCCTAACCCCCAACATCTGCACCCCTGGGTGCCCTAGATGTCAGCTCTCTGCTCCACACAGAGGGCTGTGGTAGCTCAGTGGTCTGTGGTTGCTTCTTTGAAGGTTGTCCAGCGTAAAAACAATCACCACGTCTTCGTGCGAGTTAGTTCACTGTGGTGACCTTTGAAGAAGGAACATGAAAGTTCATGCAGAACATAACGGAACATGTGCAGCAACGTCTGACCTTAAACAATGCAAAGAAAACTGTTTTTAGACATCCTGATGTTTTCACTCAATAATTAGTGTAGTAACCCTGATTTTTAACCCCAGCTTTCATGCACGTGCTCTCCACCAGTCCTTCACATTTGTGTTGGGTGACTTTTTGTCCCTCCCGGTGCAGATTCAGTCAGTTCAGCTGTTAGATGGCCTGTGCCCGTCCAGTGTCCTCTTAATCACATCTTAATCACATTCCAGATGTTTTCAGTGGGGTTTGGGTCTGGAGACTGCACTGACAGAGTCTTAACCTGCTGGTCATTGATCCACATAATAAAAACCTGGTGCTAACTGTGTCTCTGCCAGTAAAACAAGCTAAGCCCTTCTTTTCCTCATTACAAACATTTAACTCTTCAGGCAGGGACAGTATTTGTTTTAATTCTGGTGTTTTTAAAGTTGCTGCTGGCACAGCTGCTCCTGGTGCAAGATGTTCACGTGCCCGCCCGGTGGAAATCTTTGCTGGTGTCATTCTTTAAAAACAATTGTTAAATAATATTTTCATGTGGATGGCAGGTGGTGCAGTTGGTAGAGCTGCTGCCTCTCAGCGAGCAAGTCGCCCTAGATCAAATCCCTGTCGGGGGACCATTCTGGATGGAGTTTGCATGTTCTCCGTGCATGCATGTGTTTTCTCTGGGTATTCCAGTTTCCTCCCACAGACCAAAAGCACTTACTGGTAATTCTAAATTGTCCCTAGATGTGAGTGAAGGAGTGAATGGTTGTTTGTCTCATGTGTCTCTATGTCCCTGTGTTGGACTGGAGACCTGTCCAGGGTGTCCCCCGCCTCTCACACAGTGACTGCTGGACATGGACATCACTGACCCAAATAGGAAGAAGTGGGTAAAGATAATGGATGGATGTTTTCAAGTATTTTACCATCCGTATAACATTTTCAGTTTACCATAAATCACATACAGGTACTGTATATGTTTTTATGTACTGTATATAAACAGTCAGAACAGATCGTTTGACACTTAAAATGTTTGTAACCAGAGTAAGATACCATACCATTACCATACCATTTTATTTATAAAGCACTTTTCAACAGGAACAAGTCCACACAAAGTGCTGGACAAACAAACACGCAACAGGCAACACAGACAATGAAGTACAACACGAAAAACATAAAAACATTGCAGATCATAAATAAAACGATCCAATACAAATCAGCTGGTAGATAGTAAAATATTTACTATCAATTCATCATTCATTTCATTATTTAAAGTAAACAGTGGTTTTATGCTACCTTTTCGGTTGAATAAAGTTGCAAATTGCATAGGCTGGAGATGTTGACACATGAAACATGATATTAAATAAAAACAGTTTGGTCTTTGTAAAAGACACTCTTTTTAGTGGGTGATAACGTTTTTCTAGCCTATCCACCTTATTCCTAGCCCCCATTCTGCTTTGCGTGAATTATGTGCAACTTATTATATGCAACTTCCGGCATGGACTGTAACTGGTATTTGTTTATGTGCGTCCAGTGCGCGTAGGGGGTGGGGACAGGAAGGAGTCACGTCTGTGTTGCCTGCCTGCTAGCTTAGCGCTATGTTGCTGCCAGATTTTATTGACGGGAGTGGGGCGTCGTCACATCTGTGTTTAGCACTGGGTTGCTGCCGGTAATTGTCAGTAGCAATTTTTGTATTGCTCTCCGCGCTACATCAATACTGACAGTTGTCCAATGCAGACATGTTCCTGTTTTTACTATTCTACATCGCTTTACAACCTAGCTGTTTTTGTTTAGTTTTTTAAAAACCATTTTCTTTCGTTTATTCTTCACAGTTTGTATGCTTTCTTTCATGATTCATTCAGTCAACCTTTATTTATACAGATAAATCACATTGAGCTTCAAAGACTCATTTACAAGTGAGACCTGTTTGTCTGATTGTCTACTGTGGTCATCACTCTTTGTTAAAATCAGGTCTCTCTTGTAAATGAGTCCCTGAGGCTCACTCAGAATCAGAATACGCTTTATTGTTATTGTACTGAAATACAGTGAGATTATCTAAAAAAGTTAAGTCTGGTCCTCTATTCAATAAACAAAACAACAACAACAACAAATTGTAGAAACGTTTTGTCTTTCCTCCGAAAAACTTCTTCAGTTTGAAGTGCTGTATTCAGCTCAGTCTTACATTTTCATACTCAGACTGAAGAAGTCTTTCGGAGGAAAGACAAAACGTTTCTACAATTATTTGTTGTTGTTGTTGTTGTTGTTGTTGTTGTTGTTGTTGTTGTTGTTGTTGTTGTTTTGTTTATTGAATGTCCAGAGGACCAGACTTATTTTTTTAAATAGATTTTTCTACCTGGATTATTGAGCATGCATCAGGGTACAGTACAGTGAGATTATGTTCGTACAGTCATCTGAAAGATGGGCAGAGTGCACGTTGCTGCTGCTAAAAAGAGTGGCCCCTTGTTTTTTATCAGAATAGTTTTAGGTAGAAAAAGGGCAAGAACATGATGATAAGATAGTGGTACAGTAGTCCCTCACTACTTCACTTTATTTTTTTATTTTTTTCAGATTCACTACATCGCGGTTTTTCAAAGTATGATTGAACATGACCCAATTGGCTGATTGATGGATGCGCCATGGGTTGTTTATTTAAAATACATTTTTTAAATGATTTTGCACCATGTGTGAAGCCTACAAGTGAAGGGGAAGCTCCCTCCTGCCGCTGATTAGCTGATCTCCTTCTCTGCCACACACACATTTCTCCTGCTGCAGCTTGAAGGGTTAACTCTTTTTCATTTAACCTTTATTTAGTCAGGTTAATCTCATTG
Organism: Garcialebias charrua; assembly: GCA_038048925.1. Taxonomy (NCBI): domain Eukaryota; kingdom Metazoa; phylum Chordata; class Actinopteri; order Cyprinodontiformes; family Rivulidae; genus Garcialebias; species Garcialebias charrua. The sequence goes on from JBBPBX010006950.1 coordinate 60,337, forward strand.
AGCCTCGAGGACTCATTTACAAGAGAGACCTGCTACAAACTAAAGAATGATGACAACAGCAACAGTAGATTTTCCATGAACAATCAACAATAGACAAACATAAGAGAGGCATACATATAGAGAAATACATCTTTGCTGTCCAGATGCACCAATCGATTTTTGTCTTCCAACTTAAAATTCAAAGAATGTCACATCGTAAAAATCATCATAATCATAAAATATAAACGTGTTAAAAGTTATTTTTAAATTATTTTAGAACTTCTGTGTTCAGTTGTTTCAGTTTAATTGATCAATACTGTAGGTTTTCTGCTCCGTGCTGCAGAGCTGAAGCTGTGTCCTGCTGATCTTCTCTTCGCTACAATTTAAATTTAAATACTGTATTATTTTAAATAAACAGTCCATGCTGCATGAATTGTTTATTTAAAATGTTACAGAATTTAAATTGTTAATTTAAGGAGGGAGATTGGGAGTAAAAGGTGATGAGTGTGATTACAGCCTGGCACATGTCATGATTAGGGATGGGAATTGATAAGAAATTATCAATATCAATTCCTTTATCGATGTCATTTATCGATTCAATTCCTTATCAATTCTGTTATCAATTCTCATTTGGGTAATAAAATATAGTAAACTATTTGTGTTCATAAAGAATTTAATGATCTTTCACCAAAACCAAAAATATATGTAGTATTCCTATTTGATGAAGTTTTATTGTTTATTAGGAATTTCCTAATAAACAATAAAACTTCATCAAAACAAACTAGTAATTTTTGTTCAGAAAAATTAACATATCTCAGTGTTTCCCCTAGTTAACTTGCCATGGCGGGGTGCTCATCTCATCCATGATTTTTGTTGACGGGGGGATGGACACGTCTGAGTGCAGCTTGTAGGGGCAGGGGGCATTCAGCACAAGGGAAGAGGCAACGTGAGTGTTCCCTTTAGCTTTTTAGCTAGAGAGCCTGTATTTCGCGCTGCTAGCTTAGTGCTATGCCACTACTGGGTAGGTAAGTGGTGGGTCAAGTTTGGTCTGGTAGGCGGGGTGCTCAGTTTTGTTGACGGGGTGGGGCACCCCGCTTGTATAATGGTAGGGGAAACACTGATATCTGCTTTCACACTTATTTAGTGTGTAATTCAAATACCTCTGCTGTTGTTGCTGCGGCTGCCTGAGTGTTTTCTGCCACAGCAGCTGCCCTGATCCTGTCCCAGATGTTATTCTCATCATCAATCAAATTTAAATCTGGGGTCGATAACAGTCGCTTCTTCAAGGAACGCTTGGATACAGTCATCCTGAAATTTAAAATGGAGGAAAACAAAATTTAGGGAAAGGGAAGATAGTTTACTAAGTTTGGTGTAAATTATTACTAGTCATTATTTAACAAATTTACTTTGTAACGTTTGGAAAGATCATTCCAGATGTTTTCTTTAATACTCCTGCTGAAAGCAGAGTCATCTGCCTGCACGGTGTAATGTTTTTCCAGCTTCTGGAGGATGGGAAGTATCTGGCCACAGGTCGGAATAGAAACAGAACTGAACTTGTTAAACTGACAACTTACAAGTCAGTTTAACATTTATCATTTAAATATTTTCTTACCGAAATTCACGTGCTTCCACTGTTGTAAAAGGGTGCAAACCTTTCACCACAAATCTGGTAACAGATCAATGACATTCGTTTGTTCTTGCCTCAGTCATTTCATTTTATTTCTCCCTGCTTCCATGAAAGGAGAAGCTAACGTTGATGTGCTAGCTCCACTCGTGCTAACGTTGGTGTGCTAGCTCCACTCGTGCTAACACTACTAGACTCAGACCCAGCCAGACTCCGGCAATCCTCGTCAACTAAATGTTACAGGAGAGGGAGATTATTTATAAAATACAGTGGAAGCAGTATAGCTAAAAGGTAACAAGTGAAAGAATTTGACGTTACCTGCTGTAACAACGGAGGTGGACGCTTTCTCTCCACTTCTCCTCCAAGCAGCGTGTTAAAAACGGTACATTTCTTCAAAGTCACTGCATGCTGAGTGGCCAAATGCTTCTGCATGTTCAACGTATTTCCTCCCTTTATCGTAATGGACGCGTTGCATGCGTTACAAGTAGCCCTGGTCTCATCTTTTTTTGTGAAATGAAGCCAAACGCTTGAGCGCTTCCTCCGCGACGCCATTTTGAACACCATAGATATCATCAGTGGTGGGCAAATGAACGCTAGGTAGTGCTAAAGCGCTAATCCGCTTACAGTGGACCTAAACTTTTTGTCAGTGTTTTTGTGAATTGACTAACTTTTATAATTCATAAGCGGATTTGTGCTATTTTTATTTAAAATGCAGTACCGCTAATAACTAATTATCTATCAGTAAAAACCAATAAACTTATTTACAAGCTCTTATGCTGCTTGTTTTACCTTTTTCCCCACCGTAAACAGCAGAGGAGGAAGGGTGTGAGGGGGAGGGGGGCAGAGCTGAGAACAGACTCGGATCTACCATGTAGGTAAATGCCTGGGGGTCCCATTTCAGCAGTGGCCCCGGCCCCGCCTCGCCCCGTGCAGTCACCTACATCACTAACATTGATCCTGCTTGTTAATGTACATTTAACATAAAAATAATTATAGTTACGATGAAAACGATCATTAAATACGCAATAAAAAAACGGTCGATTTCTTTATCCCCCTACTAAAAATGGACTATTCCATCTTGACATCTTCCGGGTCACTCAGAGGTGAACTCGGGGGCTAATTCTGTGGCTACTGTTTGTGCTGGGTACTTGGATAAATCCGTAGAGAACCCCGCTGTTTCAAGCCAAATTAACGCGGCCGGAGGAGTTTATTGAGGGTTTTGTGTCGACCATTTGACGGTGAGTCGTTATTTTTATGTATTTTAGTTACTTTTCATTAAATCTGTTGACTACCTATAGACGCTAACTCTGTGTCTGCCTATTGGTAGTGCTGGGTTACTAATGCCTCTTATCAACAGGTCTGGTTCCTGTAAGGTCCCATTGTGGCTAGTTTGGGCCAGTTCCTATGGGACCGGTTTATTTCTGTATCCATGCGCGCATTAGGACCCCTTTGGTGGGCGTGAAGTTCTCCTGCAGTGGGCGGGTAGTTCTCCTGCAGTGGGTGGATCATTAATATCAACGCTTCTAACCAGCTGGTGGCGCTAGTGATACATTAAGCTCTTTACGAACCACCACTAACAATAGAAGAAGAAGAGCTGGGGAAAACAACACACAACAAAATGGATGACCTCGTTGCTTTTTTCAACGTTCTGCTTTGCCTGTTGCTTTTTCAAAGAGTAGAAGAACTGAGCAGAGTTGGGAGGGAAGCGATTTTCAATCACAGAAGACACGTTATTTTCAGGCGTCGAAGAGAACTTCTGTTCAGACGTTTAACAGCAATCCGAACCATGGAAAGGCTGCGTTTATCCACACAAAACACTGAACAGTCTGGAGCAAAGTAGAGTTTTTGAACGTTTAAATGAAGTTTCCATAGCATAGCATAGTTCATTACTTATTAATAAACTACATTACATTGGACTCTGGAAAAACCTTTTAGTGTTTATGCTTAACCTTGCAGCTTATTAAATTAAGCTATCGCACATTATCTCAACAATTGAAGTGATGTTTAGCAAGAGGAAGCTAGGCTTTTTTAACTTCGATTTGATCCTCTATCCATTAAAAAACTACATGATTTGAAAAACATGGCTATAGTGTTTTAAATTTAAATCCTGCTGTGCTCCATTTTACCAGTCAAACTCACGGAGATATTTTTTGACCTTGGGTAAACATGCTGCAGAAGCTGCTGGATCCACAGGATGGACATCAGGCCACAGGTGTTTGAGATGCTATGATGGAGAAACTCCTGAATGAGGATGATTATAAACAGATTACACAAATCCTACACCTTTATAACTGTACTGCTATGTAGATTGATTTACAAAACATGGAAATAATGTATTATGGCTACAATTTCCAGTACTCATTACAGAAAAAACAAAACAATAGAAAAGCTACTCCTTATTTGTAACTGTCACTAATCATCTGAGGACCTTTGTCAATTTAATGAAAAATAGTGTGTGTGTGTGATTCAAGTTATAAAGCTGTGCTTTGCCGTGAGCTTGGGTTATGGAGATTGACACATGCCGAACAATCTCCATTTTGCAAGCTTACAGAACGCCACAGCTTTATAACTTTATTCACACACTCCATTTTTCATTAAATTGACATTGCTCCTCAGATGATTAGCGAAATGTCTTCACTTCAAATGAAAGTCTTTTTTTTTTTTTATCCATTTTGGTTTGGATTTGACATGTAAAGGATAACATAGAATCTTCACCAGTGTCGTTATAGGTTAAAAAAAAACAAAGTTACTTTGCTTATCCTACACTATTGACTTACAACAAAAATGCTGTAAGCGCTTCACTTTTGAAGATAAGATGGAAGCACAACTTACAATTGTGTTTTTATTAGAAATTAAGGCATACAAAACAAGAAAAAACTTTTTTAAGGTTTAGAAATATACATCTCTCGTAACTTATCGGTTTGCCATGGAACGGGCAACCGTTTCCAGCACCCCAAGGAGCGCTTGATTGAAAGCAGCCCTCTGGTCAGCCTCCTGCCTTCGTTGTGCTGCTTCCTCTCTTCTTAAAGCCATTTCCTCCCTCAGAATGGCTTGCTCCTGCTCCCTCGCTGCGTCAGCTTGACGTTGACTCTCCGCAGCAGCGGCCTCACGTGCTTTTTGGGCTTCCTCGATGGTTAACCGGAAGTGTTCCTCTCGCTGTGCCCGGTTCTTCTCCTCCTGTTCAGTCTGAGCTGTAATAAAGCTTTCAGCTACAGTTGTCGCTTTGCGCTTTCTATGACCTAGATAGAACAAACAAGAAAATGGCTGTTAGACAATGAAGTACAGAATGATACAGTTTTTAAATACGTTATTGAAGTTTTAGTTCCTGCTAATTTTGAAAAAAGATCGTAACATCAGGAATATGATTCTCTTCATAAAGCAATCTTGCACCTTTATGGTGGTAAGCAAGTGGGTATAAACAAATGACATGTATTCTTTTTCAAGAGTTTGTGTGAATTTAGAAAAAGAACAAGGCCATCATAAAACAACAAAAAAAAACACACTGAATAATATGAATTATAAACTTGATGAATGAAAGTTAAAGTAATAAATGAATAATACATTTTAGCATTAACACAATTGAATAATTGATAATGTAGTTTTACTACATGTACGTTGTTTTACAAGAAAATAGTAAACACAACACAAAATTACTATCAACGTGATGTTAGACACGTTTGGTGCTGCTTCATACCTAGTAAGGGGTGTTGGGTGGGGCCTTTCTGCTGCGTGTTGACCGGCGGAGTGGATGTAGAATTCCTTGAAGCTGTACTTGGAGATTCAGTGGTCGGGGAAGGGTTTGAAGTGGGAAGGCTTGGAGAGTCAGAAACAGAATCTGAAGAGCCTTCTTCTTCTTCATGGACACTGTCTGCATCAAAAAAAGAGTGCAAAAACAGAAACAAAGTACAGTTAACATTGATGCCAAGTAATGACGACGTAACAGTGTGAGCCTCATTTGTTAAGATAGTGTATATACAGAATTTCTTGAATTAATTCTAATAGCTATTAATATAAATTTAATGCCATTACAATGTTTTTAATACTACTACAACACTGAGCTGGAACCATTGTATTTCAGTTCAGAGCAACTAATAGTAAAGTGATAAATTACTGTAATTTTCTTCCTAAAGTTTGGTAGTAAATGTAGTTTTATAACTATTTTTGTATGCTGGATACATCAAGTTGCTTCTTGCCTCAATAAAAAGCACTGACCTACTTGTTATTTAAATCTAACCCACGGCAAATAGTTATTTAACTTTTCACACACACAACATAACTCTAATGGCAAACAAAAAACTTGAAACTTGAAACCAGAATAGTTTAAAATAATTCATCATTGAACACATGCAAAATTCAAATAGAGGGGGGAAAATAATAACAGCTGTACTGTATATTTCTGCCTGTAAGTCTCTGTTTTTAACAAAATTTACATGCCCTGGGACTTATAGGCCAAAGTGACATATTTATCGAATTTTTCCCATATTTATAAACCATTTTTGGACAGATATAACCGTTTCCATTTAGACTAAACCAAAAACAGCTGCACCACCCCGGTGAATTTGACCATTAAAGTGCATTTATTAAGCAAATGATAGACTGACACGCAACTCTGCTATAATTTACAGCTAAGAAACAATTCTTTAGGAGCTTTTTTGTTGTTAAATTTAAGATAAACGAGCGCATGCCTTCTTCCTTGTTGTTGTCGTCCCGCACGCGCGTGCAACAGCACCAAGCGCCAAACTATCTTTACAGCAGATTATTAAATCACGTTTTTAGTAAGAAAACGTTAGACTGAGACACACCTATGCTATAATTGACAGCTAAATAATTGT
>JBBPBX010006951.1:4088-53875 GCA_038048925.1 Garcialebias charrua
CCCCCCCCCCCAGAGGTCTCTGTGTGCATTCAGATGGAGCCGAGCTGAGCCCATCTGCAGACTGTGCTTATCTGAAATGATTACTCACAGACTATCTCCCTGCTATGCCACCAAAATGCAACATGTCTTTTGTCTTTATCCGTGCTGAGCTGGTAGAGTTTTTTGACTTTATCATAGAATGTCCTAAGACAAAATGTGATAGATTCTTTTTTGAATACCAATGATTATCCGACTGTATGTTCCTTTTTTTCCATATCTGATTGTTGGCGGCGCGATTTAATTATTGCTGCGGCTTTCCGTGCGTACGTCCCTCTTAGGATGGTGCGCGCGCCAATTGCAATGTTTTGTACCTCGGTGCAAATATGCCAATAAAGATATATTCTATATGTGACTTAACTGACAGTTTCTGCTCTGATAAACAGCCATCATTGTTCTGTCCTCTGTGTCTCTCTCAGGTGTCTGGCACTGTTACTGGGAGTACACCACTCTGAGCAAGAAGCCCAACTCCAACGTCTCCATCTCTGAAATTGGCTTCCAAAGAGATCTCCGCATTTATCTTGAGAACAGTCAGACATGGCTCATCTTCAGTACGTTGTCATCGGGCCTTCAAATAATCACCGTTTTATATTGCTTTCAGCTTTTAAAAGATGTCTGTGGGTTGTGCCTAATTTTAAAGCCTCACTCTACTAGTTCACATTCATCACTGCCTGTGTTTGTTCTCACAGAATAGTTGTGTTAATGAAAAGTAATTAGAACTGCCTTTTTCTTGTTTTGCAGTAATCTTTCTCTGTGTGGTTGAGGCCATCATCGTGGTTCTGATGATGTTTTTAGCAACAAGGCTAAGCATCGCTATTGCACTACTGAAGGAGGGAAGCAGGTTAGTGTGGGTCAAATGTCTATTTGTTTCTTGCATATTTGACCTTTTCTAGCATATATTTCATCCGTTTTCTAGGGCCATCAGTTACATCATGTCCACGCTCTTCTACCCTCTCATCACCTTTCTACTTCTGGCCATCTGTGTATCTTACTCTGCTGTCACAGCAGTGTATCCTTCTTACTCATGAGATGCTGATGTTGAGTTGTGATGCTCTCTGCATATGCTAGTTGTGCCAAAGATCAGATTGTGGCATTATACCCTTTGTTCTGGCCTTAACTAGTGTGTCCTCAGCTTCTTGGCATCTTCAGGTAAGGCAGTCTACAAGGTGATGCCCGCTGATGATCACTGCATGTATGCAAACCTCACATGCAGTCCAAAGGTTAGCCTCACACAATAAAACATGCTTGTCTTTGTGAAATATGTGTGTTTGGATTGAACTGTACTGTTTGGATTTAAATATATATGTGTGTATTTAAATATGAAATTTATCTTCTCGTGCTTAGTATAAAATGTATCTTTGTAAATAAATTGCAGTTAGTGGTCAGCAGGGTTTATTTAAGCTGATGTGTTCATCTAAAATAATTTGTATACAACAAAGTCACACAGTAATTATGATCTCAAGGCATTTTTTTAATCAAAGCAAATTTCACACAGGGGTAATGACGGAAACTAAAGAAAAATAGTCACAGTCTCTTTTTGCTTCTTTCAGACCTTCAGTCAAACCAATATTACCAAAGTTTGTCCCGGAGCTCAGTGTCTGTTTGCTTTCTACGGTGGGGAGAGTGTGTACCACCACTACATCCTAGTCCTCCATCTGTGTAACCTGTTTGTGGTCCTGTGGCTGGTCAATTTTATCTTTGCCTTGGGCCAGTGCACCCTGGCAGGGGCCTTCGCCTCCTACTACTGGGCCCTGAAGAAGCCAAAGGACATCCCTCCCTGCCCACTGTACTCCTCATTCAGCAGAGCCATACGGTGAGGTTCTGACTTGTTTTAATGAATTCAACGTTCAGGGGGGTTGTTTTCATGGCCATTTAGAAAATGAGGAAGATTTAAGTTTTGGTGTAACAGGTTTTTAAAGAACCGTATTTTTCTGACTATAAGGTGTACTGGATTATAAGGTGCATTAAACCAAACTAAAACATTGTGACAGATTTTTGAGCACCGTGTACCACAAAAAATTAGTTCTAGGTCAGTAAGCATACCCAGAATTAATTCATGAAGTGCACCAGATTATAAGGCTCACTGTTGGATTTTGAGGAAAAATTAAAGGATTTTAAGTGTGCCTTATAGTCTGAAAAATACAGTAAATGCCAAAATTAAAAGTTAAAAATAAATAAATCAGTGATGACTAAAGGTTGTCTCATAACAGAATCAAAGTAACTTCTTTAACAAAAACAACTCAAAAGTTTTATAGAATTAGCAAAGTGATTTTCTAACAGATCGCTTTGGTTCTAATATTTTAAAAAAATCTATATTATTTGTACAAAGTTGAAAGATTAGACGTGTATTAAATTATCCTGCGTGTCAGTTATCACACAGGTTCTCTGGCTTTTGGGTCTCTGATCCTTGCTTGGGTGCAGATGGTCCGAGTTGTCCTCATGTACCTGGATCGTAAACTGATAGGCAAGTTCTCTGACACACTCACATTCTTACTTTGTCAAAAAAAAAAAAAAGATGATTTAAAATAAAATCTTGATGATTTTTGTTATTTTTGCCAGGTTCTCAAAATGCTGTGGCTCGATTCTTGCTTTGCTGCTTCAAGTGCTGCTTCTGGTGCCTGGAACGTTTCATCAAGTTTCTGAACAAAAATGCATACATTATGGTGCGTTAGTCCTGCTGTACTAATGGTTGTTTGTTGTAGGAATTAGTTAGAGATATAAGTGCATTCACCTTGAGCTGTAGTACCCAAACTAACCTTCTTTTCACCAACAGATAGCAATATATGGAAAGAACTTTTGCAAATCTTCCAAGAATGCATTTTCTCTCTTGATGAGAAACATTGTGCGGTATGACTCGTGTTTATTTACCTCCACGTCCACTTAGTCACAGTTTATTTGAAACAGTGATAATAAATGTTTTTAGTTGTATAAATTTGTTAAAATGTCAGAATTTTGCAGGAAATAAGCACATTTGTAAAACAATCATATATATGACCAGAAGATGCATTTTACAACATAAGACAACCTCAGTCTTATAGAAATAATGGTCATCTAAAACTCTCTTCAGCCTGTGTCATAGTGGATGACAGTGTCTTTTATATTGTTTCTCCTCATCTAAAGGGTGGCTGTGTTGGACTGTGTCACATGGTTCCTGTTGTTCATGGGGAAACTGCTCATTGCAGGAGGTGCCGGTATGTTTGTAGCGACGCGTTGTAATCTGCTTCCAATTTTTCATTCTGTTTTTACCATTTGAAGATAAATGTTGTTGTAGAAAAGTTGTCTGGTGTAAATTTACTTTTGTATTGAGTTCATGAGTGCTTTGTTTAAGCATAGTATCTAATTTCTTCAGTTTTATTACTCCGCCAAAATGCAATTTATTACTTTCTCCAACCACTAATGCTTTGAAATTTGCTTGAGTACATTAATCCATTTCTTAATCATTTAAATGTGCACAATCATCTTTTATCAAGTTGTTGTTGCTTCTTTCAAACCATTTGAAAGGGCAAAACTTGTAAATAAGTATATTTTGCACCTTTTTTCCCCAGGTTTCCTTGCCTCTTACTTCTTCTCACGAAAACTACCTATTTTTAAAGAAGAGGTGCCGACACTTAATTACATTTGGGTCCCTCTTGTGGTAAGAAGTTAAACCATGAGTTTTAATCTGTGAGGAACAGCAGTAGTAGAGAATATAATCCCATACAGTATTTCATAATAGTTCAAGTAGTGACACAAGTATGAAATTTGGCACAGGTACTCTTCAAAACCCTATCCTTCAGAAAAGGGCTTTGGCCACACACACAAATTAATCAAGATTGTGGCAATTTTTCAAGAAGGCAGCCAGTCACTGTCAAGCCTAAGGGTATCTAAGCATATAATTGCTTCTGAGAGAATTTTTATCATCTTAAAAGCACATTTCATGAAGAATCTTCTTTTTGTTACCATAACAATGTAATCTAATGAGCAAGGTGGCATCCAAAGTGGCCACAGCAGAATTGCAATAATTATATCTCTAAGGCTATTTGACATAAGGATGTCATTTTTGGGTGTTTCTGTGGTTGTAAATTCCAATGAAGCCATTATTACCTTTGTCAGGCTAAAATTAGGATGGTGATGTAACTTATATAAGTTTAAAAGAGTGCATGTGTGTATACAACCAGGGCACACTTGTGCCATCACTGCTGTGTAACTCAGCATGGGGTTCTGTGTCAGCTGATATAGCTCTACTAATCCTGTATTGTTAGACTATTAGTTGTAGTATAGTTTATTTCAGTGTCCCAAATGCTTTCCAACAGTCCCATATCAGTTAGCTAGAAAACAGTAGTTGGTAGTTATTAAACATAATTAGATAGCCATACATGACGGGGTGTGCCAGCACGGGAGAGCCAAACCAAGGGTAGGGGGGGGTGGCTATATATGAAGTGCTTTGTGTACTTACCTGGATGGTGTCCAGATCACATGGGACTAAATTGGCACTGGATGGATGATCAGACTAGGTGTAGGTTCCCAGACCTAGTTGTATCCCCCTACAAGAATGTGTGCATTTGTTTAAGGTGATAAAGGGTAGCCCCTCTGCCTTAAGTAAGAAAAAAAAAAAAAAGGAAATGGCATATGCCAATCCAGTATTGTCCAACAGGAAAACTAACTGGAGTTTGTGTTGTCTGTCAGAATGACAAAAGAGGTGAAGGCTTGACATCACCTCCAAGTCATCATGTCTCAGCACATGATGGTTACACAGTGCATGCAAGGAACATTCAGTGAAATCCATGAAATGCCATTGATCATCCAGAGTTGTTCCAGCTCTTTGCAGTCAGGCTTGCCCAAATGTCTGCACCAAACTTGATCATTGTCACAAAGGAGCCTGCCTACTGATGAAGCTGGTCTTCAGGGACTGGACAAATGCTTTCATGAGGAAGCTAACCGCTGCATCTTTGTGCATGCCAAATACTGTATGCTGTAGAACATGGGAGCAAAACCATCATGGTGAAAGCAAATGACACAGATGTTGTCATTGCACTCAGGGCCTTCCCCATCCTTCAGAGTTTAGGGCTAGAACAGTTATGGGTGGCATTTGACCAAAGTCAGAGCCTGCACTGGATTACTGTGCATGACCTGGGCCAGGAGAAGGTCAAAGTGTGTTCTTCTTTCATGTCTTCACAGGCTGTGACACTGACAGTCTTTCACAACAAGGGCAAGAAAACTGCCTGGCAAACATGAGACATTTGTCCAGACACCTCTCCTGTCTTCTCTGAACTGAGCCAGTACCCTCTCACAGTGGAGGATGGCGACCTGGAGATCCTGGAAAAGTTTGTCATACTGATGTATGACAGGTCGGGCACTGCTGCCACTATGGACGAGGCCAGGTTTGACATGTTTGCCAGAAAAAGTCCTTAAGAGGCAACTCCACCAACCAGAGCAGCTCTGCTCCAACACACCAGATGTGCTGCCTACCAGGCTAGTTATGTGTGGGCCCAGGTAATCCAGTGTCAGTCAGAAGCAGAGAGCCCTGCTGGCTACAGACGGCTAGCCTGGTTGAAACCAGACCCTGTCCTTCACTTCGCTTCAGACAAGGGTCTGGGACCTGTCCATTGACAAACGATTCTTGCTGGAGGCGTGGGCTCTGCTGATCGCTGCTCCCCTGTGGTCTGCTAAACTTGACTTCAGCTCCACCTCCTGCTGAATTTTCTCTCGCTCCGTTGTATATTCTGTGTTTATATGATAATAAAACGTCCTAATAAAATAAAACCATGGAGCGCTGGTCCAACACACCAGGAAATCTGATGGGACTCGGGCAGCAACTTAAAACCTGACTTTAATTCTCTCGTGACAACCTGAGACGTTTCCTTGTTCAGCGGAGGGAGAGGAGGAGGAGGAGGAGGGAGGAGGGAGCGAACACTTGACTTTTGGCCAAAAAAACAAAAGAAAACTCCAGATAAGGGATTAAGAGTCAGAGAGTCAGAGAGTCTTTATTGTCATTTGCACCGCATGTGGTACATGAGATGAAAACGAGATTATGTACACGAGGTCCCAGTTACATCCAACAACAATGAAAGAGAAAAACAGTAATAACATCTAGAACTAACTAAGAAAAGCATCAACTAGTAATACACTAAGCCTAATATAGTGGGAATAAACAGCAGCACGAACATGAGTTTGTATGAGCAGATGGTCACAGATGAATACAGCAACAAGAAAACAGATCAGCATCAGCATGATGTGATATTTTGCAGTGTTTATTTTTTATTTTTTTTTATTTATTCATGAGTCTAACAGCCTCAGGGTAGAAGCTGTTCCTCAGTCTAGTGGTTCTACATTTGATGCTCCTCAACCTCCGTCCTGAGGGGAGTGGGGCAAAGAGTGAGTGTGCTGGGTGAGTGAGGTCTTTCATGATGCAGGTGGCTCTTTTCCTGCATCTGGAGGTGTAAATGTCTGTGATGGTGGGGAGACTGACTCCAACAGACTTCTGTGCAGCCTTCACCACTCTCTGCAGAGCTTTCCTCTCTTCAACTGTGCAGCCTCCATGCCACACGTTGATGCTGGAGCACAGGATGCTCTCCACTGCACACCTGTAGAACGAGGTGAGGACTGGGCTGCTCAGACCAGCTCGTCTCAGCCGTCTGAGGAAGTAGAGTCTCTGATGACCTTTCTTGATCAGGCTGGTGGTGTTGTTGCTCCAGCTGAGGTTATCATTCATGTGTACACCCAAGTATTTGTAGCTGGAGACCACTTCCACTGCAGACCCACCTATTTTCAGTGGGGCATGGTTGTGTTTGTTCCTTCTGAAGTCCACAATCATCTCCTTTGTCTTCTTCACATTCATGTGAAGATTGTTCTCTTTGCACCAGCTCTCCAGGTGTTCCACCTCCTGTCTGTAGCTGGACTCAAGAAGGGGAAATTAATAAATTTGTGTCACATATAAAACACAGTCCTGCATCGCTTTGAATGAGAACATGCGGCTGCGAGCTGGCTGCGCTGGGACAGGTGGGGGCGTAGGTTAGGGGCCAAAAACTCCGCCCCTTCTGTTCTCTGATTGGTCCGAACAAAAATCTACCGGAGAAATCCTTGTGGATGAGAGAAGTCCCAGACTGTGCAGTGAAGGGAAATGAGAATTGAGCGGAGCTGTGCAGGAGGGCGAGGGCCAGGCTAACAGACGGCAGAAGGTTGGTGAAGAATGGCAGGTTTTCTGGACAGCCAAGTCCCCCATAGCCAGGAGTTGCCAACACCTGGCCATATGCAGCAGACCAAAAACCTAGGTCTGGACTTCAGACTGGGTACTCTGCTACACATAATCTGCAATGGACAATGAACTTCAGTGTGACATGACAGCCATCTTGAAAAATGGTCACCATTTTGAATTTTCGTACAACCTTTTTTTGATGAAGCAGAATCTGAATGAAGCTTTTTACCAAATGTTATGCTTGTGTCACAATCTGAACGAATGCTTCAGTTATCTGCTGCACTACAGTGATGGTGTTTCAGTCATGTGTATTCTGACTTAGACAGCGGAATGATCTCACAAAATATTTTATTGTGACTCCTTAGTGCACACTTCCCCTCAAGGCTTTTAATTTTTACATTACGGTAAATCAAAAAGGCGTTCAATTCAATTCACCAGCATACATTACGGTAGTTTAGTGGCATATCATTCTATAGATCTGGTTTTATCTTAGTGCTGCAAGTAGACCCCATCTGCAAAAATAAAATACTACTGGAGCATTTGTTTGACCATAAATGTACTTTTACTTTTTGTTGAGTTATTTTGTACCTTAATGTGTTTTCTTGTGATTTCTTATCAATCTAAATTCAGGTCACTTAGTGTTTATGTTGATGTCCTAAAAAGACATGGATGGCAGTAGCGGGACCTTAAAAGATTTTGCTGACTGAAACTTTTTCTTTCTTTCAGACAGTGACAGTTGGATCTTACATGATTGCAAATGGATTTTTCAATGTCTTTGGCACATGTGTGGACACACTCTTCCTGTGTTTTTGTAAGTATGTTTTATGCTCATGTTCAGTACTCATCAAAACTTCCAAAACCAAGTAACTCAACTGCTGAATTTCTTTCTCCCTACAAGTTTTGCTTTAAAAAATGCTAATAATTTGTTCATTCTTTGTTTCAACCAGTATCTCGTTGCTTTTTTTTTTTTTTTTTAACCTCTAAAATGTTGCATTGCTTTCTCCTCTTGGCTGTCGTTCCACCTCTGCTCCTCAATCGCTGCGCCGTTTACTCCTGTGCTGGACTGTGGTTTAAGGTGAAGACCTGGAAAGGAATGACGGATCTTCGTCCAGGCCCTACTACGTATCTCCAGGCCTGCACAAGATCCTCCGAAAAGGAGAGGAGCGTGCCAAATCATGTGCTTCCTCCTGAGTTAGCCGCAGCTGTTTTCCTGAACTTATGATTTCGACTCCACATCTGCTGTGTTTGTGTGGAGGTCTGGATATTTGAGAGTACGCTAGGGCTAAACGACTAAACTGGATGCAACCTATCCTGGTCAAGAATGACCTGAACATGAAGGGACATGCTGTTTCTTAAGGTCCCAAGCAAAGGGGACTGGGGAAAAAAAAGACTTACTTCCTCTCATGAGCCAACTGAGACACTTGCCTTTTCATCTGCTATGCTTTTTTAATCACATCTCTTTTTTCTTCTCTGTATTCGCTGCCTTACTGAGAGGGCACTCACCAACACACACAAAGGATGCACAAGCTGAGAGAAATGTGAGACGAGGATTTTTACCCAAACATGAGGACCTTAAATTGTACAGATGCCAATAATGGACTGTGGCCAAAGGGATCACCTTAAAAGACGGTGAACCTCTGGGGACTTTTTTCTTGTTTTGGTTGCACTTTGGTCTTCTGGTGTAAAATGAGATTCTGTTTTCACTCTCAAGGAGAAGAACCACGTGATTTATTTCCTCTGTGTAGCATGGTTACTTAGCTGGCTGTCAATGTTTCCTATTAGTTTTTAAAGGTTGCTTCAACCCACCTTCATTTTATTTTGCTCATCGATGTACTGTAACCCAAACAGAGACTCCGTGGGAGGTCAAGACACAGTATTCATTTTATTATTACTGGATCTCTGAACAGAACCTGAGCATTTTCAGGAAATCTAAATGCAGCCACTAGTTTATGTGCCTAGATGTGGAAGAAAAAAAAAAAGGAATAAAATGTTCCTCCTACTCTGTGATTTTAGACCTAATACCAAGAACCTTTGCTGTAATGTTTCTAAAAGGATTTTAAAGCCATTTTTGGTATATTTTTTTTTATCTTGGTTGCTTCGGATGTTGTGCTGTTTTAATACTCAAATATGATACACACGTCTGTCTGGAGGTGAACTGGTGTTCTTTTTGTACAGGGGATTTTTTTATGTGTGAACCCAAGAACAATGTGAATATTTGTTTTTAAATAAACATAAATGGTTCAAATGTTGTCTGGAGCATTTGAAGACCTTTTTAAAAAAATCATTTTGGAAGTAGTCAATGCCTTTTATGTATGTACAGTATTGTCTAACTTTAATTTAAATTTATACTGTATTTTTTTACATAGTGAATGTTCTGCATGTGAAAGAGGGAAAATCAAGCGGACCCTACATCCTGTCCAACAGGTCGATGAGGATCTCCAAGAAGACAAATAGTTTAAATAGGAGAAGAAGTGGAAGGGATGGCAGTCATACAAAAACATGGTGCAAGCCCACGTCTAAATCTTGTTCCAAACATGACTTGCATGACGTCTACCCAATCTGGACTTTATATTGCATTCTTGATCATTTTTGGAAGCAATACTTAAAACAAAATGTAATCCTTAAACTGCAGTTTTGAATAAGAAGGGCATCGGCTGTAAACATTAGCCAAATCTTTCATGCAGCTTTTCTCGCTTAAAGGAGCTGTATGTAACTTTTCTAACAATATACTGTATTTTTAACATATTTCTTCACTCTGTCACTGCCTCCTGACATACTGATTTTAGACAAGTAATCTCTGAAAAAAACTATTGTCCCCTTGCTTCTCTAAAAGCATTTCTAAAAAGCCACAGTGACACGCCGTTAACCAGCCAATAAAAACAGAGTTTGTAACCAGCCAATAAAAACAGAGCTTGAATTTGAATCAGCCAATAAAAACAGAGTTTGTAACCAGACAATAAAAAAAGAGCTTGAATTTGAATTTCAGCAGAGCAAGGGTAACAGAGCCATATATGGCTCTGTGGGGGAGGGACCAGAAACGTGTCTCTGTTCAAAATTTTCCTAAGTTCCAGCGTGTTCCAGAAAATACATACTGAACCTTTAATTCCAGGTGTTGGTTAGTCTTAAGGGAGTAGTTTCCATGCTGAAAGGTATACACCAAATGATTCTACAAATCGGATTCCAAAAAAGTTGGGACACAAAACAAGTTGTGAATAAAAACTGAATGCAATTATGTGGAGATGGCAAATGTCAATATTGTATTCACAATAGAACATAGATGACAGATCAAAAGTTTAATCTGAGTAAATGTAACATTTTAAAGGAAAAAAATATGTTTATTCAAAATTTCAGTGTCAACAAATCCCCAAAAAAGTTGGGACAAGTAGCAATAAGTGGCTGGAAAAAGGAAATTGAGCATATAACGAACAGCTGGAAGACCAATTAACACTAATTAGGTCAATTGACAACATGATTGGTATAAAAAGAGCTTCTCAGAGTGTCAGTGTCTCTCAGAAGCCAAGATGGTAAGAGGATCACCAATTCCACCATTGTTGCACAGAAAGATAGTGCAGCAATACCAGAATGGTGTTACCCAGCGTAAAATAGCAAAGACTTTTAAGTTATCATCATCAACCGTGCATAACATCATCAAAAGATTCAGAGAATCTGGAACAATCGCTGTGCGTAAGGGTCAAGGCCGTAAAACTCTACTGGATGCTCGTGATCTCCGGGCCCTTAAACGTCACTGCACCTCAAACAGGAATGCCACTGTCAAGGAAATAACAGAATGGGCTCAGGAATACTTCCAGAAAGCATTGTCAGTGAACACAATCCACCGTGCCATCCACCGTTGCCAGCTGAAACTCTACAGTGCAAAGAGGAAGCCATTTCTAAGCAAGCTCCACAAGCTCAGACGTTTGCACTGGGCCAGGGGTCATTTAAAATGGAGTGTGGCAAAATGGAAGACTGTTCTGTGGTCAGATGAGTCACGATTTGAAGTTCTTTATGGAACACTGGGACGCCATGTCATCCAGACCAGAGAGGACAAGGATAGCCCAAGTTGTTATCAACGCTCCGTTCAGAAGCCTGCATCACTGATGGTATGGGGTTGCATGAGCGCTTGTGGCATGGGCAGCTTGCATGTCTGGAAAGGCACCATTAAAGCTACTATATGTAACTTTTCTAACAATGTATTTTTAACATATTTCTTCACTCTGTCACTAGATTGATGTTAGAGAGGTAATCTCTGAAAAAATATATATGTCCCCTTGCTTCTCCAGGTGGTAAATAAGCATTTCTAAAAAGAAAAAGTGACCCGCCATTTTCCAGCCAATAAAAACAAAGTTTGTAACCAGCCAATAAAAACCGAGCTTGAATTTGAATCAGCCAATAAAAACAGAGCTTGAATTTGAATTTTAACAGACCACAAGGGGGCAGAGCCATATATGGCTCTGAGGGGGAGGGATCAGAATGCTTTGCTTGTTGAAATTTTTTCTAAGTGCTGATGTTCTACAGAAACTGCAGACTGAACCTTTAATGCAGAGAACTATGTTCAGGTTCTAGAACAACATATGCTCCCATCTAGACGTCATCTCTTTCAGGGAAGACCCTGCATTTTTCAACAAGATAATGCCAGACCACATTCTGCAGCAATCACAACATCATGGCTACGTAGGAGAAGGATCCGGTACTGAAATGTCCAGCCTGCAGTCCAGATCTTTCACCTATAGAGAACATTTGGTGCATCATAAAGAGGAAGGTGTGACAAAGAAGGCCCAAGACGATTGAACAGTTAGAGGCCTGTATTAGACATGAATGGGAGAGCATTCCTATTTCTAAACTTGAGAAACTGGTCTCCTCTGTCCCCAGACGTCTGTTGAGTGTTGTAAGAAGGGGGATGCCACACAGTGGTAAAAATGGACTTGTCCCAACTTTTTTGGGATTTGTTGACGCCATGAAATTTTGAAACAACATATTTTTCCCTTAAAATGATACATTCTCTCAGTTTAAACTTTTGATCTGTGATTTGTGTTCTATTCTGAATAAAATATTAGATGTTGGCACCTCCACATCATTGCATTCAGTTTTTATTCACAATTTGTTTAGTGTCCCAACTTTTTTGGAATCCTGTTTGTAAATATATTTAAATAGTAAAGAGACTGTACTTATATGGCACTATTCTATCCAACCCAGATATTCAGAGTTTTACAACACCCTCATTTACTTCCACACACACGTTCATACAGCACTCTACTACACCTCTACAATGATAATCTGAGAACAATCTGAGCTTTAGATCACATTCATTCGTACAAGGATGGGACACGCATCAGAGGCAGTGAGGGATTCAGTGTCTTCTTCAGGGACACTACATGTGATTGCATAGTAGTGAAGGAATCGAACTCCCAACTCTCATTGGAGGACAACTGCTTCTTTAACTCTTGTAGTTGCCGTTTTTAACCATCATCAGCTGGCGCCATGTGGTATTAGATGTGTGTGGATGGTCTGTCACAGTGACACAGGTATTCATCACGGTGACTCAGATTCGTTCTTGTGCTGTTTAATTCTTTATTTCAGCAAAGGTTTACATCAAATGCTTCATTTGATTTTTTGTATTTTTTTTATACAATTCAAAAGGTTGTTTCTTTTTTAATATAACCGAACAGAGATGTTTGTAAAACCACAATTCAGAACTAGT
Source organism: Garcialebias charrua (assembly GCA_038048925.1). Taxonomy (NCBI): domain Eukaryota; kingdom Metazoa; phylum Chordata; class Actinopteri; order Cyprinodontiformes; family Rivulidae; genus Garcialebias; species Garcialebias charrua. Next base: position 16,997 of record JBBPBX010006951.1, read on the forward strand.
TTGAAGGGACGTTCTACCTCAATCCAGGGAATTAGATTATGGAATGGCTTGGAGAATGTAGTTAATTAAGTTAAATATGCCAAGTCAATGTTTACATTTAAGAAAATGATCAAAATGAATTTGTTTAAAAAAATGAAATGACGTAATGTGTATTAGAAAATTAGAAAGAGTTAGTCATTTTGTACTGTTGGTGGAAGATTATTATTGTTTAATCTGATTGTTTGAAAAAAGGGGCAGATATAATAAGATTTATTCTTCTTTCTGCTACCTTTCATTTTTTTATATTTTGTACGTTATCATTTATGGGATTGTCTTGTATTGTGTTTCTTTTGTAAAAAAAAAAAAGAACAAATTTAATAAACATAAACATTTAATAAACATAAATAGTTTTTACTTCTGTTAAAAATAAAGTAGATGAAAAGTTTGGGTTTCAAACCAGACTTGTGTTTCTCAGGAGCATTTTATGTTTCCAAACCGTGCACAGTGCATGCACTATTTGTATTCCACCACATTGCACTTTCTGTTTTTTTGTTTGTTTTTTAACCGCTGCTGATGTGGGCCTGTCACCCTGCTGCAGAGGACAATGCAGGGAGGACAGTGGATGTCTTTTTGAGATGTTGCTGTGTGATCAAATCTACAGTCGTGGAGAAAAGAAAGTTCTTGGGTTTAACAAATCACAATGTAATAAAATAAATATGGTCTGCTCTTTACCGATTTCTAAAATGATTCAAACTTAATTTGTGTACTAACACAACAGATTGTGTCTTTATTTATTATATTAAACAAAGTCAAAATGTAACTGCTGTGTGTGAAAAACTTAATCCACTTTTCTGCTTCCAAAGAATACTGAAGGAGTGAAACGACCAAGTGCTGCTAATCGGATTCAACTGATCATCATCAACATGAGCACACCTATAGAAGCAAGTTCTTGGGCAGTTTGCTGCTCTGGAGCATGTGTGTTAACACAATGCCAAGAGGGAAACGCATCAGCAATGACCTCAGAGAAGCAACTGTTGCTGTCCATCAATGTGGGAAGGGTGATCGGTCCATTTCAGTTTGTACAGTATTCATCTCTCTACACAGAAAGACTTCACGAGTGGAAACATTTAATAATAATCTCAGGAGTGGGCGACCTGGAAAAAAATTCACCCTGAGGTCAGACCATCAATGTTCAGAGAAAAAGTATAAAATAAAGAGCTCCATCTCAGATTCTAGATTAAAGAGTCAAGTTTATGACAGCCCAGAGAAAGACTGAACACATTTAGAAGGGTTGACCGTAAAAAGTGTTTTTTTTTTCTTCCCTAAAATGCTCATGACGTGGGGATTCCTGGAGAATGTCCACTGGACAGAAGAACCAAAGCAAAGCTCACTTTTTAATGTTTTTTTTTACTCAACTTTGGTTATGTACTTCTTAAAAAAAACAGTCCTAGGGCCAAAAAAATGCACCCAGTGGTATATTTACTCTAAGTATATTTATTTTTCAGTGATATAAATGTCTCGTTTTCAAATCCCACGGCTTGTGATGTCACAAGCGCCAGGACAACCCACCCCAACCTGAGTCCAGTCCCTCACCTAGCAACCCCTGGTGATGCTCCACCCACTTCAGTATAAAAGACGTCACGGTTGTGCACAACAGTTAAAACAACTGGACTTGTTTTCTGTTGAATTAATAGATGTGCACTCATAGACACCCCAAGGTGTGCCGTGGCCAGGGTTCGAACCTGGGTCCTTTGGATCCCAAGTCTGATTCCCCTGCCACTACACCATCTTGGCCCCTAAGGACTCCCACATCTGAATGCTCTTTGTGGACTTCACATCTGCCTTCAACACCATGATCCCCCAAACCCTGATTGACAAACTACTCACACTGGGACTAAGCCCCTCCATTTGTAACTGGGTCCTAGATTTCTTAACCAACAGACCTCAGTCTGTGAGGATCCACAACTTCTCCACCATAACTCTCAGCCCTGGATCCCCTCAGGGCTGTGTGTTGAGCCCCCTCCTGTTCACTCTGCTCACATATGACTGTGCAGCTACCCATCCAGGCTGTCATATTGTAAAGTTTGTAGATGATACAGCTGTGGTGGGATGCATCACAATGAGTCCAGCTACAGGCAGGAGGTGGAACACCTGGAGAGCGGTGCAGGAAGAACAACCTCAATGTGAAGAAGATGAGGGAGATGGTTGTGGATTTCAGAAGGAGCAAACACACCTACCACCACCCAACCCCAAACATAGGAGGATCGGCGGTGGAAGTGGTCTCCAGCTACAAGTACTTGGGTGTTAACCTGAATTACAACCTGAGCTGGGGCAACAACACCACCAGCCTGATCAAGAAAGCTCATCAGAGACTCTGCTCAGTCCTCACCTCCTTCTACAGGTGTGCAGTGGAGAGCATCCTGTGCTCCAGCATCTACATGTGGCATGGAAGCTGCACAGCTGCAGAAAGAAAAGCTCTACAGAGAGTAGTGAAGGCTGCACAGAAGTCTTTTGGAGTTGGTCTCCCCACCATCACAGACATCTACACCTCCAGATGCAGGAAGAGGGCCACCTGCATCATGAAGGACCCCACTCACCCACAGTGTTGGGTGTAACACATTACTTAGTAACGCGTTACAGTAATTACATTACATTTTTCAGTAACGTAGTAGTGTAACGCACTACCAACGCACGTGCTGCTGTTTATAATGATGTTTTTCCACTACATTAGGGCTTAGTGTATTACAAGTTGATGTTTTTCTTAGTTAATTCTAGATGTTATTACTGTTTTTCTCTTGCATTTGTTGTTGGATGTAACTGGGACCCCGTGTACATAATCTCGTTTTCATCACATGTACCACATGGGGTGCAAATGACAATAAAGACTCTCTGACTACTTTGAAAATGCCTGTAATATATTACAGTTACTAACAAAACCTTACATTCGTTACTTGCGTTACAATCAGGACCTTTCGGAGAATAGTTTTTTTTATTTTTTTTATTTTACCTTTCGGAGAATAGTTGTGGGACGAGGACGACGGAGCAGACGCATGACTGTCACGGGGGGGAAACAAAGACGTACGCGATGACGTCGGAACGTCATACGTCAACGTACATAGACATATAAAGGTACATAGACATACATTGGAGGGAATGAACAACAACATGGCGGAGGTGGAGGAGAACACGGCGATGTCATTTTATGGATGGAAGTATTCACATTATTTTTCTTTTGTCGCGAGAAAGGACAAGAACATTACAGTAGTGTGCAAGCTATGTCTGGGCCACAACAAGACACTGTCTACTGCTGCGAACTCGACGTCAAATCTTTACAAGCATTTACAAAGACAAAACGCTAATGCTAAGCTAGTTGCTAAAGAGCCGCAGAGGGATGGTGCAAGTTTGATGCCGCCACCGTTTAAGCAGGCTCGGCTTGAATTTCACCGCCAGGCAACCACTGCAAAGGCTGAGGTAAACAAACTTGTAGCAGCGTACGAAGTGAATGAAGTGTTGCCAATTTCAACAGTTGAGTCCCAGTATTTCCGTAGAATTCTGAGCAAAATACAGACAACAGGACCAGTGTTATGTCAAGATGGAAAATGAACTGGAAAAAACGTTTGAGGGCTTGGAGTACGTGTCAACTACTGCAGATATTTGGACCTGTCATAACAAAAGAGAAAAGGCTGCTATTGCCTGCAAACGGATAAGAGGTTAAATCTCAGGTATTAGAGTAATCCGAAAGTAATGTAACTAAGTTACTTTCAGAACTGAGTAACTAAGTAGTGTAATATGTTACTTTTTTAAAGTAACTAGTAATGTGTAACTAATTACTTATTTTGTGTAACTACCCCAACACTGCTCACCCAGCACACACCCCTTTTGCCCCACTCCCCTCCAGCAGGAGGTTGTGGAGCATTAAGTGTAAAATGACAGAGGAACAGCTTCTACCCTGAAACTGTTAGACTCCTAAATCCCTAACCAGTGGAAATCACTAGGAGAAAAAAACATCACTGTAATGCCCCTTTATTTGTGATATGTGACTAATCTATGCTGCTGATCTCTTGCCTTTATGCTGCTGTATTCATACCAATCTGCTCACTACAGACTCATGTTCGGGCTGCTGTTTAATTTACCAAATTATTTAACATTATTAGTGTTCAGCGTAGATCCTTGTATACAGTTTATTGTTATTCTTTATATTTTGCTATTTTGGGATGTAACTGGGACCTCAAGTATACTTTGTACAATTTTGTTCCACCTCATGTCACATGTGATGTGAATGACAAATAAAGAACATTGAACTTTGAAGGACTAAGAATCTGGTAACAAACCAAACTTCATTTCGGTAGTCTTGTGCCAACTGTCCAGCACGGTGGAGGAGCATTGATGATTTGGTCGTGTTTTGCAGGAATAGGGCCCGAGCTCTGTGTAGTACTTGAATATTAAAGAGTCAGTCATGGGGCATCTCTCAGACTTCTAACCCTTGGCTGAAATGAACCAAACAGCAGTTAATCTACAGAATTACTGTACAAAGAAAAGAATCAAGATGTTGCAATGATCCAGATTTGTTGGTGAAGATTCTAGTCGTCCAGGACATGATAAAATCAAAAAAGGCGTTCAATAACAACTCACTCTAACCAATCATCTCGGGGAAGGTCTGAGACAAGAGCCAATGGTTGCCCTCGCAGGGTGTCACCTGACTGGGTGAGCGAGCGAACAGAAAGCAATGGTCCATCACGTGCAGCCTCCAGATTTGTGTTCCGTCTTCGATCACTTTACAAATGAAGCCCTGTTACTTGGTATACTGCTGTATGGTTCTGTTCAGTTTTATGTAAAAAGAGTTTTCATTAATAATTTGAAGAAGTGGCAATACTGTACAATTATTGTTCATTATGTGAAGGTAAAGTATTCAAGTGGTTTATGATACTGTTAGTTTACTCGAACTGTAATGTTTGGAAGTTGAAGTTATACATTTTGTTGTGTCTTGAATTAAAAATAGCCCATGTTTAAAAGTATAAAAATTGTATTAACACTATGAAAGAACAGGTCTTAAGTATTTATGTTAGACAAATACAAAGTACTTCCACTGCAGTAAAGAGACAATCCATCCATCATCTTCCGCTTGTTCTGAAGTCAGGTCATGGGGGGCAGCAGCTTGAGCAGGGAGGCCCAGGCATCTCTTTCCATGGCCACTTCTTCCAGCTCTTCTGGGAGGACTCCAAGGCGTTCACAGGCCAACTGAGAGACGTAGTCTCTCCAGTGTGTTCTGGGTCTTCAGGGTCTCCAAGTCGGACATGCCTGAAGGTAACAGAGCTTTGCCTTGCAGCTCAGCTCCCTCTTCACCACAACGGACCAGTACCGAGTCCACAATACTGCAGACGCTGCACCAGTCCATCTGCCAATCTCACACGCCATTCTTTCCTCACTTGTGAACAAAATCTCAAGACACTTGAACTCCTCCACTTGAGGCAGAACCTCACCCTCGACCTGAAGAGAGCAATCCACCCTTTTCCAGTTGAGGACCATGGCCTCAGATTTGGAGGTGCTGATTCTCATCCCAGCCGCTTAACACGCGGCTGTGAACCGCTCCAGTGAGAGCTGAGGCACAATGGTGCCAACAGGACCACATCATCTGCAAAGAGCAGAGATAGAATCCTGAGGCCAGAATCCCTCAGTCCCCTGGCTGCACCGAGAAATTATGTTCATAAAAGTTATGAACTGAATCGGCGACAATGGGCAGCCCATTCACATTTGGGTCTACCAGTTCTGTCCAGCATCTTCCCCCGCCATCTGATTCAGCTCACTACCAGGTGGTGATCAGTTGACAGCTCAGCTCCTCTCTTCACCTGAGTATCCAAAACAAACGACCGCAAATCAGATGACACGAATATGAAGTCTATCATCGATCTATGACATTATAGCATTATCTTTAGCTCTAGTTTTAATCAATTTAATTCAAGTACTTCGATTTGGGTCGATTGTCCAGGAAAACAAAGAGTGGTTAAGAGATGAAGAAGGTCCAGACAGGAAGGAGTGGATGGAGAAAAGTGATTTGTGACCAAAGGGTGTCAGCAAAAGGTCAAAGGAAACGTTTACAAGACAGTTGTGAGATCAGCTATCTGGAAACAGTGGCAAAAACAGGAGAAAGAACTGGAAGTATCAGAAATAAAGATGTTGAAGTTCTCCTTAGTGACAAGGATGGATAAGAATGAGATCATCAGAAGTATAGCACAGGTTGAACAACTGGGAGATAAAGTTAGGGAGGCCAGACTGAGATGGTTTGGACTTGTCCAGAGGAGGGACAGTGGGTATATTGGTAGAAGGATGTTAGAAATGCAGCTGCCAGGAAAAAGACAAAAAGGAGGTATCTGGATGCAATTAGAGAGATAAGATAAAGCCCTGCGACCGACCTCATGAGCATCTGGATACAACAGTGATAATCAGGAAGTAGAACATGTTCTCTAAAAAAGTTGTTGAATCAAGTGGTGACTTATGCAGGTAAACGTAGACGTTTAACAACCCGTTCAAATACAATGCAAGAATTCAAAAATTTCTGGGGCAGGACCCCCACCAGTGTCTCCACCTCCACGCGCATTATGAATGCTTCTGACGCCCATGGTCACTGAGTTGTTCAAGCCAAGCCACTCTCAGCACTGGGGGCTAAGCCCCCTAAAGGGCAGATTCTAGAATCGCCCCTGATTTTCAACATTTAGCTCAGATCAGTTGAATAGAATGTGAAAGTTGACTTTAAACAATGTTTGGTTGCAAACATTGTTTAAAGTCCTGTTTAAAGCAATGTGGACTACTCTACATTCTAAAAAATGTAATCAGTAAGATTACATAATTAAGTGTAATCTTACATTAAGCCGTTCAACTAAAGACTCACAAAAATATTGAAATGGTTAAGTAGCAGCTTTTTATTTTAAAAAATAGATAGATAGATAGATAGATAGATAGATATTAGGTATCATCAACAACCTATGTTCCAAAAAATATATAACAATTTTATTCATAAGCTCTCTCTTTTTTTCACCAGTAAAATGTGGAAATGATAACAAAATCATTTTTAGCAGAGACAAACTCAATCTTTTAAGTAAAGGCAAAAGTTTTATTTCATATTCAAACTAAGAATATACTAAGAATATACTAGCCTACAGTACATTTTAAAGGAGCATTTGCTGAAAGTTTTATGGTAATCTAAAATTGTTCAAAATGTATCAAAAAGGCATTCAATTCAAGAATTGAACGCCTTTTTGATTTATCATGTCCTGGACGACTGAGAATCTTCACCAGCATGTTCAAAATGTAGTTAATTGTTATAATAAGGATGAGTCAATTCCAAAGTTTCCAAAAGTGAGTATTCAGAGAATGAGCCCCGTTGTGTTCAGTGCTTGCATCTCTATAACCTCTGACAATGTTCGAGTTGTGATCGCACAGCTCTGTTCCAGTGAACGTCTCAGCTGATGTGTGTGTCGACAGCTCGAGACTGGATTCATCCAGGGCACTCTCTGCCACGGGTCCGGGGACTTTCCCCTGGGCGAGTGAGAGAAACCAGTTCTCTGTTTGTAGCCCAGCGTGCAAACCTTCTGAATACCCGGATGTACACAGTGATGGGAGTCAATTTATACTCGGTCATCACAAACAAACTTAGACTAACGGTGTTGTACAACTTCGTGTAGCTCTGTACTATGAGCACTGTACAAATAAAATAAAGAACCGTGTAGCTAAAACATACATATTGTGTAGTTTGTTCGAAAACACGCCAAAAGTTAGTTTTGATCCGTGAGGCATTATGGGAAATTTAAAGAGACCACCAATCAAGCAGCGCGTTTTTATCAAGAGGAAAAATGACTCAAATGGAGCAATGTAGTTTTATTGATACAAATTATCAGTATTTACGTTTCTTCATATCTGCCACTTTCACAAGCGATCCGTAGCTATCAGTAAGAGATTTCACAGCATTTTTTTAAAATGTGGATCTTTAAACGCTTTATGATTATTGATTATGGATTACCTAAAAAAAATGAATGAGCAAAATACCCACGAAGGTTTTGATGTTACCAAACGACAGTTCAAAGATTTACGAGAATGTTTTTAATTATTTGGCGAGGAGTCACGTGCCTGTGCTGTGACGTGTTATATCCCAGCATGCACTGCTGTCCCCTAAATCACGAGTGTTTTGTATTTTTTTTGTTTGGAACACAGGCATATTTTAAAGTTTATGATTCTATTACATTGTTTTCAACCGAAGTAAATTTTCGGAACTTTTTTTGTTCTTTTTCTTTTAATTATTTAAAACTGCATTGTAGGCACCGTGACTGAAAACGGTTACGTTTTGGTTGGTGTTATAAAGCAGCTGTCCTACGAGCACTTCCTGTTGTGGGAGGAAGCTCACTGTAGAGATCACGCACTGAGTGCTCGTCACTCTAACCAATCATCTCGGGGAAGGTCTGAGACAAGAGCCAATGGTTACCCTTGCAGGGTATCACCTGACTGGGTGAGCGAGCGAACAGAAAGCAATGGTCATCACGTGCAGCCTCACGCAGGAGAAGCCAGGCGGAGCAGAATAGCTCCCCCTGGTGGATGCGGTGCACGTGGGCTTGAAATCACTCGCGGCTGGCGGAATGAGTTCGATGTGTGAGGTGGAGCACTGCTCCAGAACCCAATTCAGACTACTCTCCTCCCACAACACTTTTTTTTCTTCTTCTTGTAAATTATAATTATATGTGACTAATAATTTCTAGTGATTTTCAAGTCATAAATCTTAAAGAAATACATTACAATAAATACACAAGTTGTTACAAAAATGCCACAAAATTGAAAGAAACTACAAGAAGACAGAAATGTTTTTCATCAGAGCGAAGATGCTGCAATTTTAAAACGCGAACAAAATAATGAACAAAAAAGTCATGTCGTGTGGAAGTCATATAATGCTTATAGCAGGGGGTCTGCGACCTTTACGATCAAAAGAGCCATACCTTCGTTCACTAAATTAAAAGTTAGCAGAGCCGCAACAACCTGCTATAGTTATCAACTGGTGGCCCATGGGCTACTTTAGGTTTCTTGGAGGGGGCTTTTGTGGCCATCAGGGGGGAAATTAAAAATATCTAATAATTTAGATGTTTGCAAATTAAGAAAAATGAAAAAGGGGTAGTCATAACAGTGTGTGATCTGAAAAGGTGTGATCTGTCAATTTACATGTATGTGTTACCTCAGCTTGCAATATGATGGTGCGTGTTTCTTAAGACTGTTATAACTCCACACACTCACAGTTTGTTTCAGTGAATTGAAAAAGCCCTCTGGATAGAGGTCGAAACGTCTTCTGCAACAAATAAAGTCCAGTTGATCTTGTATTGAACGCCTTTTTGATTTTATCATGTCCTGGACGACTGAGAATCTTCACCAGCATATAGAAATAAAGCATGCAGTTAAAATGAGTGTTTTTTATTCTCCTTGTACATGTTCCATCAAAAGAAATAAGAAAAAAACTGCTAAAACTAGTCCTTTTTTATAGTTTATATACAGTATAACAACCAATAAAATTCAGTTTGATGTCAGTTTTGGTCAAAGCTTGAAAGAGCCGCTGCAGAGGAACCAAAGAGCCGCAGGTTGCAGACCCTGCCAGGGACAGACAGAGCGTGTTGTGCGCTCTGCAGAGAAGGCAATCAGCTGCAGACTCCCATCTATCCATGACCTGTACGCCTCCAGAACCGTAGAGCGAGCTGGTCGGATTACAACTGACCCTTCTCACCCTGCACATGGACTCTTTGAACCACTCCCTTCGGGCAGGAGGCTTCGGTCCATTCGGACCAGAACCTCCCGCCATGAAAACAGTTTCTTTCCATCTGCCGTCAGTCTTCTGAACATTCATAATCATGTTACTGTATAACTCTGCCTTATCATTTATCACTGTACATCATCACTCCATTTATCTTCATTTAGCACCATTTGTCACTGCCATTTATTGTGAATACAGTATTGTGCTGTACAGTGTTTATTGGTTGGTGTGTACATATGTTTTTCTGCTATTTTACTAGATACTTGTTTTTATTGCACCTTTATGCCAAAGCAAGTTCAGTGAATTTTATTCATTGTCAATGGCAATAATAAACTGACTCTGACACTCTGACCAAGGGCATCCTGGTGCCAAGTGCACTTACGGACATCCCTATGTTCAAACATGGTGTTCATGATGGACAAACTATGACTAGCACAGAAGTTCAACAGCAGAACACCGCTCTGGTTCAGATGAGGCCGTTCCTCCCAGTCATGCCCCTCCAGGTTATACAGTCCTTACCATTGAAGTCCCCTAGCAGAATAAAGGAGTCCCAGTGGTGCACCTCCCAGCACCCCGCCAAGGACTCCAAGAAGGCTGGATACTCTGAGAATGGAATAAAGAGACAAATTGAAGACAACGATTTAATAAACATGAGGGTTAAGGGGGTTCCTGAACCCAACAGGTTTGAGAACCTCTGGTTTAAGTGACTGTTTTGAGATTGATTGATTAAATAAATGATATTGTATCAGGAGCTGAGCGGTCCACACCGTGTCTTTGTATTTTACTGCCATCAAACCATTCGGTGGACTGATCCATCACTTTGACTGACTCTCATCCTTAGATCTTTCAAGTTCGACTCACACTTGGGAGCCTTTGTGTTTGTCAGACCTGAGAAGTTGCCCTCACAGTGTCTCAGAGAGTGACAGCAGACACACACACACACACACACACACACACACCCTCGGCACCCGCTCCAGCTGAACACGCTGAGACACGCAACCATTCAGCAAACGCACAACATCTCTGCTTGTGCCAGCGGGGGCTGGGGGGCAGGCTCAGCGGGGCATGTTAACCATGTCTCATGTTGTCATTTCAGTTACCGTATTTTCCGGCCTATAAGTCACAGTTTTTTTAAAACTAATTTTCATGTCCTGCGACTTATGGGGCAAAGCGACATATTTATAGATTTTTCCCCATATTTTTAGACCAATTTTTGGCTGAGATATGACCGTTTCCATTCATTCTGACGAAAAAATGGAGCAGCACCATTTTCGGCCGCTAGGGTCCACCGACCGTTCCCAGCTCATGAGTCCGACGGCAGCCTCCTCTGCTTGGACTCGCTCTGTCGCAGCACGGCCTCCTAAACTCTGGAGGTTTGAACTACTGTGTTACCTTGTTAGCAAAATAGCTCATGAACCACAGACAGATTTTGATGAAACTTACAGAAAGTACTCACTAGATGGACATTTACAACCTTTTAGCTGTAGGAGATGTTTAAGCGAAAATTCAATTTATTTACAATTTATTTTCGCAGCGCGCGCGACCGTTTGGAAGACGTCAAAGCGAAACAATTTAAATCCAGCAGATTTGACCATTACGTGAATTTATTAAGGAACGGTTAAGCTCAGAAACACTTTTGCTATAATGTCAGCTAACAAATATATATTTTAAAATGTTCATTTTGCTAAATTTTAAAGAAAATGCAGCTGTCCCACCCGTGCGGGTGCACGTGGTGAAACTAATTTTTAAATCCAGCTGATCGTGCATTATAAAAGTTAAGCTCAGAAACACTTTTACTATAATGTCAACCAACAAATATATTTTTTCAGTTGTTTATCTTGTTAAATTTTAAAGAAATGAAGCGTATCCGCTCGCTGCACGTGTACGCTTTGCAGCACGCGAAAGAGCGAAACTATGTTTTTTTCATTCAGCTTATTTGACCATTACGTGGTATTAAGGAAAAGTTCGGCTCAGACACATCTTTGCTATAATTTTCAGCAAACAAATAATTGTTTTTACCGTGTTAATCTCGTTAAAGTCCTTCCGTGCACGCTCCTGTGGCCATTTAGCCGCCAATCCATTTTGTGCAAAACATGGCTCACATTTCCGGGTCGTCACCGCTGATGCGTAACATACGCGACACGTCAGCGGTGACGCATAATAGATGCGACTTATGGGGCGAAGCGACATATTTATGGATATCTCCAAATTATTGGACATAATTTGGACTAAAGCAACTTATGGGGCGGAGCGACTTAAAGGCCGGAAAATACGGTAAACCAAACTTTGAGTTCTGCATCTTTCTTTATTCCCATACCTTAAACCCAATAAGGGTTGTAGAACTGGTTTATGCCCTCAGCTCCCTCCTTGTGTGGAAATAAGATTCTTTTGGTCGACCACAGTTAAACGAGTAGACACAAGTTAAACCTCGAGCTGATACTCCAAGCTGTTCAGGGTTTGAAAGTGTGCCACGTGGATATTTATTTAGATAAGTGTGTCGTTTTTTTTTTTCTTTTTCTGCATGCATCTTCTGCTTCTTTCATAAATCCCAAGTAGTGTGCACACCGACGCGCAAACAGACTCTCATGCAAGATTTGTGAAATTAGATATTTACTCCTGGAAACAGATTTCACATACAATAAATTAAATTGCACCATTTATACAAACAAATTCACCTTCATAATATGGAGGAGGGGATGGGGGGGGGGTCTATTGGGACATTAAACATTGTCACAAAGTACACAAACAAATAGAACGTGTCACAACTGTGCCAGGTACACTGAAGCATTTACACGCCAGGACTTTGAATCGTTGACGACCCGAATGAGCTCGAAACAAAAAAAATAGATAAATCCAAGGATGACGTTTCAAAAAATAAAGGGGGGAGTTTCTATTTTCTTTTTCTTCACCATGAAGATCAGAATAATGCAGCTGCTGGAGAAGGACAAACGCTGGGAGGTTGTGTGTGTGTAGAGTGGGGGGGTCCCTCAGGCATGGGACACAGGCAGCGAGGTCATGGTGTGGGCTGGCAGCAGCGGCTGGAACATGGAGTGAGGAGAGTGCACTGCAGGCAAACAGAGGAAAAACAGTTAGACTTGACAGCATGCCAGTTTATAAGATTATTATGATTATTTATAAAAGCATCAGGAAGGAACAGCTTCGTGAAGAGTTTAATCCAAAATGCGTGTGAATATGTAAATATTAGAGCCAATTCATTCAGTGTCTCTCGCACTAAAGCTAAATGTTCCAAAGAATCCATCTTGGTGGAGACGATAAACACGACAAAACAAAACTTGTGACACACATCCAGTTATTTTTTAAGCATGTTAAATTAAACAGATTTGCTCCGTGCGTTTCTCTTTTTCTGTTTTTTATCATTATTATGATTACTATTATTATTCATTTGTTTGTTTATTTAAGTACTACCTGAATATTTTCAAACAAAAATAATAAAAATATTAAATTAGCAAATATTTATGAAAATAAACGCTGCAGTAGATTACTAAATTCATCTCACTGCATCTACCAAATACAGACTAATTTGATTCAATATTTTTCACCACATATATTATAGTTTGATTAAACTGAATGTTGGTATTGCTGACAAATGCCAAAGATAAGACGTCTGGATCTTCACCGTATGATTTGGAGTTGTGTTCAGTTGCAAACCTACTGGAACAATGTGATTCTAATGACCTCAGAGGTGTGTGGACTGTCTTTGATTAGGATCTGAAGATTTGGATGTTGGACATGTTGCATCCCTGAAAACATTTCCTTGCAAGATATATTTTGTTTTACCAGCATCCTCTGCAGCAAAAAGGTGTATACGGTACTTTTAAAAAAAACTGGAAATCTATGAAACCTCCAAATCAGAAACATTGGATCAATGATCTGTTGTCGTACTGCACTTCTAAATGTCTGTATTGTTGCATAGAGAGAGTGGGCGGGTTCTATTTTTTGTTGCTTGTTTTTTTATTTTATTTTTTTTAAATGTACTGTTGTACACTAAACATTTTAATTAGCTGTACATTCTCAATAAATATATCTATATATATACAAAATATATACAGTATATAGATATATATATACAAAAAATTTAGCAAACATTTGTGCATCGCTTCTTCATATAAAATGGTATATTTATCTGTGATAAATAAAGGTTGAATGAATGAACGAATGCATGAATGAATGAATGAACGAATGAATGAATGAATGAGTGAATGAATGAATGAATGAATGAATGAATGAATGAATGAATATCTTAGTGCACCAACCTATAAAATGATATAACACACAGTTTCAAAATATAATAGTTTTCAACTAGGTCACAAAATAATTTATTGTTTGGTAGTTTATTTGTTTTTTTCTAACTACAGGTACTAGTTTTTCTCGTCTGTAAATCATGGGGCCAGATGTTAAGCTAATTATTTTAATCACAATCCTTCAAAATAAATACATTATTTAAGTCCGGTTAGATATTTTGATGCTCATGATGGTAAAACAGTAAATTTATTCAGTTTGAAAATTTTTAATACTTTTTTTTTTAAGGTAATTTGTGATTTTTGAAAGCCGTTAAGTCAGTAAAATGTGGATAAAGTCATTAAAGTGTAAAAACACAAATTTAAAATGTGTCAAACAGACATTTAGTTTTTGGTCAGAAGACAAGAAGCTTTGAAAATAATAATAGAAGTCATCATAAAAAATAAAATAAAAATAAAAAAAGAAGCTTTTATGCTTACTGTCTATGAAGGAGTGGAGCGCAGAGAGCATTGAGCCCTCCGGGCCTCCGTAGACTGTGTACTGCAGCTCCTCGGGGGTCGGGGTGGGCTGGGACAGGCGGCTGGGCTGCAGGGTGGTCATGGGGGTGCTGGAGGCGTGGTTGGGGCTCACATGCTTTTTGTGGCGTGCTCGGCAGTTCTGGAACCAGACCTGCGTTATTTTCAGGACAGAACACGACTTACAGAACGTTTCAAACAGCTGATGGAGAAACAGCTGGATGTACGCGTGCACCCTGATGTCTCTCTGCTCCATCGCGTGCTCTGAACTCACACTGACCTGTATGACTCTCCGACTGAGGCCCGTCTGCTCTGCCAGCTTCTGCAGGGTTTGAGCATCAGGGTTGTTGTCCTGAGCGAACTGAGCCTGCATCACCTGCATGCAAACAGGCGGAGGTAAACAACAGCTGGATGCTCATCTGGATTTGTCTGCGCAAAATCAGCTACGCAAAACAGGCAAGAACGCTGTAAGAATTTGAACCTGGGTGATTTAGGGATAGTTTTATTATAGTTCCTGCATTCGGACAACAAAACTATCAAGTATAAATAACAAGCAGAAAATACATTTTACGTTTTCATAAAAACTACAAATACAAATCTGTTGAAAGTCACAATGTTATCATCCTAATAGTTCTGACAAGGTGAAATCAGGTGCTCTGGATGGACAACAGGAAGAATCTAGAGGATTTGAGTTAAATTGAGACGAGTTGTTAATTTTGTTTTGTTAATTATAATTATTGTTTGAATTGATTGTTTTGAAAAGGGGCAAATGAGATATTTTCTTCTTTCTGCTGACATTCATTTCATATTTCATTTTTTTATGTCTTATAAGATACATAACCTCCATTAGCTTCCTGTCACCTACAGAATTCAGTACAAAACTGCTCTCATTACACATCAATGCTTACACGGAACTTCACCTGACTATCTAAAGGACATTCTTGCACCATATTCATCCACCCGGTCTCTACGATCACAGAACAGTAATCTACTTCACATTCCACGAACCAAATTAAGGACCATGGGAGACCGGGCATTCTGTGTGGCTGCCCCCCGCCTATGGAACTCCCTCCCTGACTACCTGAGAGCTCCACAGTCACTGGTTGACTTCAAAAACGGCTTAAAGACTTTTCTTTTTAAGCAAGCCTATTCTGCCTCCACATGATTTTATCTTTGATCTTGGTTGATATTATTATTGATTTTACTTGATTTTATCACTTGTTTTATTTTTATTTTTTTAAGCAGGCCTATTCTGCCTCCACATGATTCTGTCTTTAATCTTAGTTGATATCATTATTGATTTTACCCGCTCATTCTCAATCAGTTCATCTGGACAATTTCTTTTTAGTAGAAACGTTTCACCCTCACTCCAGAGGGCTTCGTCAGTCAGAGCAGTCCAAAGCAAACTGAAGCTACCCCACCAAGTAAANTTGTCATTTGCACCGCATGTGGTACATGTGATGAAAACGAGATTATGTACACGGGGTCCCAGTTACATCCAACAACAAATGCAAGAGAAAAACAGTAATAACATCTAGAACTAACTAAGAAAAACATCAACTAGTAATACACTAAGCTTAATATAGTGGGAATAAACAGCAGCACGAACATGAGTTTGTATGAGCAGATGGTCACAGATGAACACAGATGAACACAGCAACAAGAAAACAGATCAGCATCAGTATGATGTGATATTTTGCAGTGTTTATTTTTTATTTTATTTTTATTTATTCATGAGTCTAACAGCCTCAGGGTAGAAGCTGTTCCTCAGTCTAGTGGTTCTACACTTGATGCTCCTCAACCTCCGTCCTGAGGGGAGTGGGGCAAAGAGTGAGTGTGCTGGATGAGTGAGGTCTTTCATGATGCAGGTGGCTCTTTTCCTGCATCTGGAGGTGTAAATGTCTGTGATTGTGGGGAGACTGACTCCAACAGACTTCTGTGCAGCCTTCACCACTCTCTGCAGAGCTTTCCTCTCTTCAACTGTGCAGCCTCCATGCCACACGTTGATGCTGGAGCACAGGACACTCTCCACTGCACACCTGTAGAACGAGGTGAGAACTGGGCTGCTCAGACCAGCACGTCTCAGCCGTCTGAGGAAGTAGAGTCTCTGATGACCTTTCTTGATCAGGCTGGTGGTGTTGTTGCTCCAGCTGAGGTTATCATTCATGTGTACACCCAAGTATTTGTAGCTGGAGACCACTTCCACTGCAGACCCACCTATTTTCAGTGGGGCATGGGTGTGTTTGTTCCTTCTGAAGTCCACAATCATCTCCTTTGTCTTCTTCACATTCATGTGAAGATTATTCTCTTTGCACCAGCTCTCCAGGTGTTCCACCTCCTGTCTGTAGCTGGACTCATCATTGTTTGTGATGCATCCCACCACCGCTGTATCATCTGCAAACTTAACAATATGACAGCCTGGAAGTGTGGCTGTACAATCATATGTGAGCAGAGTGAACAGAAGGGGGCTCAGCACACATCCCTGAGGAGAGCCAGTGCTGAGGGTTATGGTGGAGGAGGAGAAGTTGTGGATCTTCACGGACTGTGGTCTGTCTGTTAAGAAGTCTAGTACCCAGTTACAAATAGAGGGGCTTAGTCCAAGTGTAGATAGTTTGTCTATCAGAGTTTGGGGGATCATGGTGTTGAAGGCAGATGTGAAGTCCACAAAGAGCAGACGCACGTATGAGTCCTTCTGATCCAGGTGGGTGAGAGCAGTGTGGACCACGGAAGAAATGGCGTCCTCTGTTGATCGGTTCTCACGGTATGCGTATTGATGAGGGTCCTCGTTGATGTTGACGGTTGCCTTGATGTGGGACATGACCAGTTTCTCAAAACATTTAGCGACTATCGGGGTGAGGGCCACCGGTCTATAGTCATTCAGACCAGTCACTGTGGAGCTCTTTGGGACTGGGATGATGGTCGCGGTCTTCAGGCAGGTGGGAACTGACTCCAGTGCAAGTGAGGTGGTGAAGATGTCAGCCAGCACCTCACAGAGCTGGTCCGCACATTCCTTCAGAACTTTCCCTGGGATGTTGTCTGGTCCGGTTGCTTTATGAGGATTAATCTTTCTGAGACTGCCTCTCACTTCTGCTGCGGACACCCTGAGATGCTCTTCATCTGGTGATGAGGTGAGTCTGGTGCTAGCTGGTCTGTTTGGATCATCAAAACGTGCATAAAACTTATTGAGGGCATCAGGCAGAGATGGGTCCCTGGGGCATTGTTTGTTTTTGCCTTTGTAATCTGTTATGCATTTAATACCCTTCCACATGCTCCGTGGGTCTTGTGAGGTGAACTGTCCCTCGATCCTCTGTGCATACGTGGCCTTGGCCTTCTTAATGCCATCCTTCAGTTCATTCCTGCTCTTTCTCAGCTCCACTTTATCTCCTGACTTGAATGCAGTGTCCCTGGCTGCTAGTAAGGCGTGAACTTCTTTATTTAACCAGGGTTTCCGGTTCGGGTAGGATTTCACATATTTTTTTATGGATACATTTTCAGAGCATGTACTGATGTAACCCAGGACTGAGGAAGCGTACAGTTCCATGTCCACTGAACTTCCATCAGTGGCTGCTTCTCTGAAAACAGACCAGTTTGTCCTCTCAAAACAGTCTCTCAACATGGGGGAACTATCTTGACTCCAGATTCTTATCTCTCTTTGTTCCGGCTTGGACCGCCTGAGTGGGGGGAGTTGTCTTGGGGCCAGGATCAGAGACTCGTAATGATGTCCAGTTAACCAGTGAATACAGGGTACAGTGGTGGGTACGATAATCACAGCCAGTTATGAATCTTAGTGCACCATGATAGACAACAAGTATGCTTCTGAACACATTAAAAACACGTGTTTAGCTGCATGGCATGCTGTGTACGGCTGTGTTTTTGTCTTTGTTTGGATCACTACGGTGTTGTAGTCCAGCTGCAGTGACTTTAATTCACCACATCTTATTACTTAGCATATTACAAAAGTAACGTTTCATAATATATTTTATTTTAAAATATTGATTTCATCTACGCTCGTTTTTTTTTACGTTTTGGCTTAATTTTAATATGCAACCTAGAACTGAACACACGTTGTTTTTTGAATTGACTATAAATGAGCACTAAACAGTGGTAAAATATTTTATTTGTTTTCCAAAGATCCGTGTTTAGAAACATTCTACAGTATAAGCTTGTATGATATATTTGTTAGGACGTGCATACAGTATATGTTTAAGCTATGTGTCAGCTAATCAAAACTGAGCACAGCTGGTAAGATTTATGAGAAATTATATTTTTTCAATGCAAACCAAACAAATTGCAATGAATTTAACAATACTGTATCCTTTCAAATGTTTTTTTCAGAGAACTGTGATGACTCAAGCACCCATGCAGCAGCCACGCAGAGTAAGACGATCCCATGATGATGCAGAGAGTCTCGGCCAGAGCTGCTGCTTCTCCTGAGACCTGCATCCACGACAATGTTGGTACAGCTGAGACCCTGGTGTTTGTTTCTGGCTGGCAGGTGCAGCATCTTGAAGGTGGTTGGGACTGCTTTCTCTTCTGTCCACTGCATCCATACAGACGAGCTGGAGGTGGTGTCCCGTGTGACACGACACAGAACCTTTTGTTGTTTTGAATTAACTTACTGTTAATAAAATGAATCATAAACAACTAGTTTTTGTAATCAATTTATTTATTTATTTATTTTTTGCCTCATGCATGAGGACAAATCTGGGACACGATGCAGCGGTCGACTTCCCACTCACTCCATCCCGACCCTGGATATTTGCAGTCCTGAAAAGAGAAAATATCAAAAGTTTAATCTGAGTAAATGTAACATTTTAATGGAGAAAAATGTTGATTCAAAATTTCACAGTGTCAACAAATCCCCAAAATGTTGGGACAGGTAGCAATGAACAAATAAACAAGAATTAATGTTGCATAAACTTTTTTAAAACTTTTTTTATATAATGTCCGTCATAATAAAAGTAATAAATAAAATAATAAATAAATAAATAAATAAAACATAATAATTAAATAATAATATTAATACCTGCAGACAGAGGGTAGGGTACAAAAGTAATAAATAAAACATGAATACAGTACCTGGTGAATCAGCTCTCATGTCACCTCCAAGGTGACATGTCAACATGTCTCCAATGAAGCTTGATGTCTGTGAAGCACGGCTCAGAGATTCCCTGGATGTGGAACGCCTCATGGAGCTAAAAACAAAAAACAAATTTTAATCACCTTACAAACAAGCATACTGTACTTGAGAAACATTACTGTTTTCACTTTGTTGATCTGTCAAACAGATGACCCAGTGCAAAATAAATACTGCTGCCCATGATACTCATTCACCAAGTACATATCATTTCATAAATACCTTTGATCCACAACATTATTTGCAGCAAAAGAACACCGTGTCTAAAACATCATAACCAGTACAACAGCTAAAATTACCAACAGCTAGTCTCCATCATGTTTTGATGTCGCGGTCTTCCTTATCTGAGTTCATAAGAGTTCACACACTCTGCGGTGTTCATAAGAAACACTAGATTTTTAACATTTAAACACAACTAAAACACAAACTAACATTGATCAGCAACAGATGAAAACGCAGCGACCTTATGTGGGGCCACACCGAAACAACGCTGCAGGCCGCAATAAACAGCACATGAAGAAACACGTCATGTACTCAAAAGATAAATTATGGAATGGAAAGGTGTAAGATGGTACTCACCTCCAAACGGATTGTAACCTGATGGTGTAAGGGTGGGTGAACATCAGTTTGAAAAGCTATTCTTGGAACAGCTTGGCTCATCCATGCTAATGCTATGTTGCTAATCGCTAATCCAACCCCTGAACTCTGGAGGAGAGTGACCTTCTCGGGGGCATGGCTCCACTTTTATACACAGGCAGCAGAGGTTGTGACGAAATCGTGCGAAAATACATCACTGTGCAAAACCTAGACCAACAAGAAAATAAAGGTGCAATAACTTCAGTTCAACCCATAGGGCTACAGTGAACACGTTTTTAGACCAAATATTGCCGATTTTAACTAATACGCACACATACATGAAAATTTACACAGAAATAGTGCTAGGAAACATTTTAAAGGCATTCTAGGGAGTTTATCAGATACAAAAAGTTAAATTTGGGTTTAGTTTCACTTTAAGTATAATTAAATGTGGGTACTTTTTACTTTTACTCCACTACATTTTACATGAAGTATCTATACTTTCTACTCCACTACATTTCTATAATGTGTTGAGTTACAAGTAACTTTCATGTTGCGATTTTTTGATTTGTTCGTTAGTTTGAAAGTAACCAAAGGTGAGAGGGGAGTTTGGCCACTGAATCACTGCAAAGTTGACAGGTAACATTACACCCACCTTCTAGAAATTGGGCCAATAATGTATGTTCTAGTATATATATGTCACTGAGCTGGGGCCACCCACAGCATCGCCAACACACCCACAATGGATTCCACCGTGGAGAATCAGCCAGAAGATATGCACCACCCATGGCCTTATTAAAAAAAATATTGAAAGATTATTGAAAGACTATTCAGTACAGCAGGACAGATTCTCTCTCCCAAAAGAGACAGACTGGACAAAAAAAAATCTTCTGAACTTGAACAATAAATTCTTGCTGCAATATTAAAATGTGTCAGTTCATGGGACGTTAGGAGACAAGAGATGTTTCCAAATGACTCAACACTTGGGTCCAAGTTTTGCAAATGGTGTCAGGAAGTTAAAATATTGTTCACTATTGACCCATTACAAGGTTGACTAGACAGTATTTTAATCAGAGTTGATGACAAACTGGAGTTGAAGTGATCAATGTCTATTCCTTTGTTAGGTCTAATGCTCCTTTTTTCATCAGACAACTTTTACTTCAATGTTTTTACTGGTTTTATTTTGTGTTAAATAAAAAAATTCAGAGGTATAATCATTCCTCTTTCTTATTTTATTTAATGACATTTAACCTGCAGGTCATCCCTGAAATTCTGACGCACACAGAATCACAAGCCCAAGTGTGAACGGTGTCACACAATAAAAACATGCACTATCTGCAGCATTGTTCTTTAAACTGGAACAACACTTTTAAAGTATTACAGAAAATATACATACAGTACGCACACTTAATGATACTGTAGGCCATTGCGTTAGGTAATACATTCAGCAAGTACTTTTACTTTAATACTTTAAGTATTTTTAAAAGCAAATACTTATTTACTTTTACTTAAGTAAAAACATTAATGTGGTACTTCTACTTACACTAGAGTACATTTTTGTCTGTTTATTTGTACTTTTACTTAAGTACAGTGTTTGAGTACTTTCTCCAGTCCACCACTGCTTTTAACTAGCATTTTGATACTTTCAGCAAAAAAATGCTACTTTTAGTGTTTTGCTACTCATCAATATTTTCCTCTTTTTGCTGAAGCTTAGCAGTTTAAGTATCTGTCTTTTAGCTACTGTCAGGAGATGTGGCAGAGTGAAGAAATATGTTTATAAAAAATGTTACATACTGAACCTTTAACACAGACACTCTGAGGTGTCACGGTACGGTGTGGTATGAGGGATGAGTCCCGTGGTACAGACAGGCAGACTTACTGAGACGCGAGTAAAAATCAAAACACTTTATTAAGGCGAAATCAAACACTGACGTGGCAGTACAAAATGATAACAGACGCTCTAACTGTGGCTGAGTACTAACACTGAAACATGTAAACGAGATGTACTCACAGACCAGGAGCTGGGGAACGACACACCAGGGTAACAGGGACAATGACCCGACAATGAGACACACACGACTGCTGACTGATATACACGGCTTAATTAACGATGAACACAAAACACCTGAGACGCTGAGCTGACAGATCAACAGAGGAACAGACAGGATGTAAGGAGGGGACGGAGCCAATCCTTACAGTACCCCTCCCTCAAAGACGGCCCCCGGCGTCCCAAAAGAACACCCCCCAAAAAATAGGGCGGGAAGAGGGAGGAACCGCAAGGACGGCGGGCACGAGAAAACAAGGACAGGGGACAAAACACAAGGACAACAAACCAAAAACCGACAGGAACAGGGCCTGGAACAAAAGCTAAACACAAAAACAAAACTAGAACACTAACGAGCGCCCAAACAACGAGGCCAAGACGTCGACCTCGGGCAAGGACCCTTCAGGTGGACGACCGGGAGACTGTCCATTGCGCAGGACCCCATCTGGTGGACGACCATGAGGTAGTCCATCCCGCAGAGACACCTCGGGTGGGCGACCCGGGGGCCGTCCGTCAATGACGAGGCCTCAGGACAGTCAAAGACGAGGGTGGGACCCTCCAGGGCCCACCCAGAACAGGAGCCCCCTCATGCGGCGCAGTGGCGCCAAGTGTAGAGACGTCTCCAGCCGGCGGTGAGACGACGAGCGTTGAGACCTGGAGCATTGAGACCTCGAGCGTTGAGACCTCGAGCGTTGAGACCTCGAGCGTTGAGACCTCGAGCGTGGAGACCTCGAGCGTGGAGACCTCGAGCGTGGAGATCTCGAGAGTGGAGACCTCGAGCGTGGAGACCTCGAGCGTGGAGACCTCGAGCGTGGAGAACTCGTGGGAGGAGACCTCGAGCGTGGAGACCTCGAGTGTCGAGACCTCGAACGTGGAGACCTCGAGCGTTGAGTCCTCCAGGATGCACCCGGAGCAAGAAACGTGAGGGGCAGTGGTGGGCAACGCTAATTAAAAAATTAGTTCCACAATTTCTAAAACGCTTATTAATTTTTTTAGGTCCACAATTTCAAAAGCACAAATGTCTTATGAAAATTAGGGGAAGCTAATCTAATCCGCTATTTATATATTTATATATTATATATATATATATATATATATATATATATATATATTTATATATAGCCGGCAGCGTTATGCAAAATTTGCACTACACTGCCAACTGAAAAGTAACAAAAATGATCCTAAAAGGATGAAATTACAAAAATCAAAGGATTTATTTAATACTTTACGTACATATATTCTATTCGGCCACGAAATTAACAAAAAATAGAATGAACTTTTAATCCCTAAAACCACTTTTAAATCTCAAATACACGGGTGTGTCGCCACCGCATTTATACATAAAAGTAACCCAAATACATAAAACTAATGAGTCACCGTCGAATGGTCGACACAAAACACACAATAAAATCCTCCGGCCACGTTAATTTGGCTTGAAACAGCGGGGTTCTCTGCGGATTTATCCATTAGTAACCCAGCACAACCAACCAGCTGGACACAGAGTTGTTAGCGTCTATAGGTAGTCAACAGATTTAATGAAAAGTAACTAAAATACATAAAAATAACGACTCACCGTCAAATGGTCGACACAAAACACACAATAAAATCCTCCGGCCGCGTTAATTTGGCTTGAAACAGCGGGGTTCTCTGCGGATTTATGAAGACACCGAGCGCAGCCAGCTAGCCACAGAATTAGCCCCTGAGTTCACCTCTGACCCGGAAGATGTCAAGATGGAATAGTCCATTTTTAGTAGGGGGATAAAGAAATCGACCGTTTTTTTTATTGCGTATTTAATGATCGTTTTCATCGTAACTATAATTATTTTTATGTTAAATGTACATTAACAAGCAGGATCAATGTTAGGGATGTAGGTGACTGGCCGGGGCGCGGCGGGGCCGGGGCCCCATGCTGATGGGATCCCCAGGCAACGGCATCATTTACCTACATGGTAGATCCGAGTCTGTTCTCCGCTCTGCCCCCCTCCCCCCTCCAACCCTTCCTCCTCTCTGCTCTTTATGGTGGGGAAAAAGGTAAAACAAGCAGCATAAGAGCTTGTAAATAAGTTTATTGGTTTTTACTGATAGATAATTAGTTATTAGCGGTACTGCATTTTAAATAAAAATAGCACAAATCCGCTTATGAATTATAAAAGTTAGTCAATCCACAAAAACGCTGACAAAAAGTTTAGGTCCACTGTAAGCGGATTAGCGCTTTAGCGCTATCTAGCGTTCATGTACCCACCACTTGTGAGGGGCTCTCTCCTGAGACCCCTCTGGACAGCAGTAGACGTGGGAGGCGTCCTCCAGGACCCTCCCGGTACGGGCAACGACGTGAGGGGCTCTCTCCGGAGACCCCTCTGGACAGCAGTAGATATGAGGGCGTCCCTCCAGGGACCCCTCGAGACGGGATACATGAGGAGGTCCCTCCAGGGACCCCTCGAGACTGGATACGTGAGTGGGTCCCTCCAGGGACCCCTCGAGACTGGATACTTGACCCTCCATCGATGTGGAGGCGTCAACGGTGAGAGGACCCTTCATCGACGTGGAGGCGTCCTTCGCGCTGGGACCCTCTGTAGAGGCGGAGGCGTCCGTCGCGCCGGGACCCTCTGTAGAGGCGGAGGCGTCCGTCGCGTCGGGACCCTCTGTAGAGGCGGAGGCGTCCGTCGTGCTGGGACCCTCTGTTGCGCAGGGACCCTCTGTAGAGGCCGAGGCGTCCGTCGCGCCGGGACCCTCTGTAGGCGAAGTAGAAGCAGGACCTGTAGGTGCTGGTGGTGCAGCACCCCCTGGTGCCACAGGTAGGATAGCACCTTCCATTTTAGCTTTAGCCTCATCCTGTAGTGTTCTAGCCAAAGTCATGATCTGAATGAAACCTGAGTCAATCATAGAACAGGGAACGTTAACAATAATGTCTACAATAATTGAGTATGTCTTGTGTTTATAATGAAGGTCCGGGTTATTGACAGCAGCATAAAACAGTCTTTTTATCTGCTGAAACATGTGAATGGCCTCTTCAGATCTCTGTCCCATAGCGACCCCTGTGGTCGAGATGGGATCTGTCCACCCTTCAGTGTGTCCTGCAGGCTCTTCCTGTGTGAGTCCTGCAGGAGTAGTGACCCCTGTGGTCGAAGTGTGAACAGGCTGCTCTCTTTGTGAAGGAGTCCTGTGAGACCGCTTCCTTTCAGCTGTGTCAGCAGTATGGCGTGCAGGAGTCTCCGTGACTCCTGCAGACGTGGTGTGAGGGAACATATACCCCCCCTTCAAAGAACGTCTCCCCCGAGACATCACAGGGCATGGGCGCGGGCACCCCTCCCCCTCTGGAATTCCCCCAGGCATTTCAGACAGCGTGGGAGAAACAGAGGGAGGAACGGGCTGAAACCCGGAAACGTGCAACTTCGCCGGTCGCCGCCCCCTCCGGCGGCGCCGTGTTTCTGGAGCTGGAAACGGCAGGAGTACTCCCGGGTCCGAATCTGACTCGTCGTCGGACACATCCCACAGCGAGATGGCTCGTGCAGGAGCGAAGGAGGTGAACCAGTCGGAGCAGCCGCCCAGATGCTCCCTCGCTCGCTCCGCTACCAGCATGGGAGACGGAAGTTGCTCCGGCTCGGGACTGTAGCTGCTCTAGGCGGGTTCGGTCCGAAACCCGCTAACTCTGTGGACTGCCGCTTCCCTCTGAGCCGACATCTTCTGCCTCTGGGTAAGTTACCTGTCCGTGGGACTCAAAATGGTCGGGTCATTCTGTCACGGTACGGTGTGGTATGAGGGATGAGTCCCGTGGTACAGACAGGCAGACTTACTGAGACGCGAGTAAAAATCAAAACACTTTAGGCAAAATCAAACACTGACGTGGCAGTACAAAATGATAACAGACCCTCTAACTGTGGCTGAGTACTAACACTGAAACATGTAAACGAGATGTACTCACAGACCAGGAACTGGGGAACGACACACCAGGGTAACAGAGACAATGACCCGACAATGAGACACACACGACTGCTGACTGATATACACGGCTTAATTAACGATGAACACAAAACACCTGAGACGCTGAGCTGACAGACCAACAGAGGAACAGACAGGATGTAAGGAGGGGACGGAGCCAATCCTTACATGAGGAGTAAAACAGTTCATGACATGAGCTGAAGATGGACAGACAGGAGTTGTCTTCAGACATTCGGGTACTAGCAACTTTTATAATGTTGTACAGTACACAACATAAGCACAGCTAGTAGCTAGCTACTGTTGACTGACCGCGTCACGCACACAGATGAGATCAGCTCAAACTTTGCTTAGCGATTCATTAAGCTCACTTAATATTACTTGCTTACCTGTGTAGAAAGGCACCATTAATAATTACTGCTGTTTCAACGTCGCCGTGTGATCAGCTCTGACACAGAGATGGTCCCCACTCCGGCCCCTCCTCCTCGGACCGGAAACATGCGAACCGCAGCGATACACGAGATGAGTCCAGGCTCGAGGGCGACGAAAAATGCGACCTGTACAGTCCAATAGTTTTGGACAGATGGGACATAAACTGCGCATGCGCTTAGCGCTAGTTATAATTAGATTCAATGGAAAAGCCGTTAGCGGCGCCCAGCGGGGAACCGGAAGTACGTCACAATCAGAAAACATTTTTTGAAACAAACAACTCATCATTACTCATAAAATATTTATCCTACACAACTAAAAACATATATGCATACATTTCGAAATATTTTTATTTTATTATTTCATTTTTATAAAAAAATAAAAAATCTTCAAATGGTGAAGAGCTACAGGTTCCAGAGGGGTGGCGTCCCTAGCGCCCTATAGTGGCGGCCGCCACTGCAAGACGGTGAGATTTGTCCATGAGCACTTCCAGAAAGTTTCCATATTCCTTGTAAGATGCTAAGTTTCTCTCAGCCACTACAAGTATCCACATTCCTCGTAAAATGTTACAATGTCTCCCAATGGGTACAGCTCTGATAAGTGTTCACTGAAGGGCTTCTTTAGTTACATATCCACCAGGAGCAATGTGAGCTAAGTTGGCCTTCCTTCCAAGGCCGAGCGGAGAGGCCAGATTCAGATAAACAACAATTGTTTGGACAGGTAGACACTGGTTCGTGTCTGCCTTCAGTTCTGCTGGAACTCTCAGTGGCAACTCCAAACATCCGGATTTGTGGACATTCTGCCGGTCCGTGCTTTGTTAGCATTTCTCCATGGTTGAATCGATCATGCCGGCGAGTTCCAGGGAATGAGCATTATAAATCCCTTGAACACACATATAAACAAGTTTATCATTTAAATATTTTGCTAATTTTCTTTCTTAGTTACAGTAGTGTGCTGAAGGTCATTGGTGCCTATCGCAGCTGCAACCAAAGGACCCACTGGTCACTGAGACACCGGCATGGATGGAGGCCTTCAAGTTGAAGAAGAAGGCCTTCGGGGCTTGGCTGTCCTGAAATAATCCCAAAGTAGCTGGTAAGCCCAGGGTAGTGGGAAGGACAACAGATTCTTTGTTGGCTGATGTAAAATCTAAGGCATGGGAGGAATTCAAAGAGACCATGGAGAGTAACTTTTTGGTTGGACTTGTAGTGGACCTACCCAGAGTCAAATTAAGGTTTTTGAACTGTCCAGAGATGATCTTTACTGACCTCTCAGTAAAGCAAGACATTTACTAGCACTTTGAGATTTTTATTAATGAAAAGTGCGGTATAAATTGAATTTATTATTATTATTATTACTACAAAATCATTCATTTAGCTATAATCAGAATATAGTCACCAAAAGAGACTATTTCTATCTTTGATTTTATTCTAATGGGATCAAAAGAATAACTTTTGTCATTTTCATGATGTGTGCTTTTAAGCTGTGTCATTCTGTAAGAGTTAAACTGTGTTCACTGCTGTGTTTAAAGGTGAAGCCTTCGGGTCACAGAGACCGGACGGTTTTGTTTAGAAACTCAGAGACAGTCTCATGAGCTGGGCTCCAGCTTTATCTATCTTTTTCCTAAACATTTCTCTCTGCTGCTGTTTGTAACCTTGGGTTTGATAAGGCAAGTGAACTCCTCTCTGTGTTCCTGTCTTTTAAGTTCTAACTGTGCGGAAACGCTTCAGTCTTTGAATGGACAGAGAGTTTGAATGGACGGAGACCTGAAAGCTCTCTGCCTTGCAGCTGGTCAAGCTTGGTCAAGAGCCAAAGACTAACTTGTCAGCTAGAACTGATGGACGCCTCCATCCAGTTCCCCGAGCAAAAGCTCCAAAGTTCCTAATGAACTTTCTTTGAGAAACATCTCGTCTTGAAGTCGGCCAGAAGCTGCCACATGTTTCTGACGGCTGACGCGGATCCGAGGAGACGTTGGAAGTAAACGACCAGTTCAGACGTACGAGGGCCGGAAGGACTCTGTGCACCTGGGAGGCTGGTAATATCTTTATCAGACGCATCGTCAAAAGGTAAAGCTGTTTACAAACGTACCTGGGATTTAGCCGAAGTCGGATGGAAAGTGTCATCTCTGGTTACACTCGAGATAAATAACTTAATCTCTCCAACCTCTTATTCCTCCTTTTCCCTTTCCCTCTCAATCTTAAGCTGGAAACTATTTTAAGCTGAAGAGCCCCTCAGACTAAATATGTGTAACATCTAGTATTTATGTCTGTTGTGTTAAATCAAGTGTGCTGACGTATTTGAATTGAAAGAAAGTGAAATCATGTCAATCAAGTGTAATGGTGTTAATTTAGTTGATTTATTTTAAATAAATGATAGTGTCTCTTTGACATATCAAACTAAGTTAACGTGTCCATTGTCACTTAATGGCTCTGTTTATTTATCCATCATAAAGATCACAGAAATATTGAATAAACTGAAAAAGAAGAGAATCCGTGAAATTACTATTCAATCTGAATAAGTAAATTAAGGTAAAAAGGAGGTCAGTATTAAACTGACCCCCTCTAAACCCTTTACAGACTCTAGGAATAAGCTTCTGGCAAACTGAACCGTGACTCAGACAAAGAAAGCAGACCCTGTCCCAGGCTGTGCTTGGTTTGGGTGGAAAACTGCTGACATGGACTCTCCAGTGGCAAGACACCAGGGGCCTCATGTCTCACTGGTGAGTACACATAAAAAGGTTGAGTGTGCAGGTTCCATGCACGCATTGAAATGCTGAAACTTTCCTGAATACAACAAAAAAATACCATTTTGGTTTCTTGAACCCAACAAGCTTTAAAACATGTTTTGTTTTTCTTTTTAAATGAGTCTGAGCATTTATGGTTTAATTCTGAACAAGGAAACAGAACCTCATAGAACAATAAAAATGATCAACTCAACCTCACTCCAATGCAAAATGTAAAGTTGACCATTTTTTGTCACAGAGATGTAAACACATGTCAGTGAATGCACACTTAAAGGGGACCACATATTGTTTTTTTAAATTTTTATGGTATGTCTGTGTGCTATCCAGACCCCGTTCATTCAATTTAATACAAAAAATAATTCTTAGATAATAAATTATACCCTTTTTAATTCTGCCATTTCTAACTTCCGTTCTAAACGACCTGTTTATGATAATGAGCTCTGAAGTCCACGCCCGTCAAAACTCTGTCTCCGCCCTCTGTAACTGCCAGTATCTCAAATCTGTTGTTGTTTTAAAATTAGCCTTTTTTTATTACTCGTTTGACTTACTGTTAGTGCTAGCTTAAAAAATAACTTACCGAAAGCTGTTTGTGTGCGCCGCCATTAGCTGCTCCTTTTATCATGCCCTCCCGAATCCGAGCTCTTCCTCCTCCTTCGGTAACAAACAGCCCGCGTAGCTCCTGCTAGTTGCATGCAGCGCTTTGGTCCACGGCTGCACATCCAATCCAGACAAACGCAAAGAGTGTTTCCAGTTAATTTGTCCATATGAGGCAACCTAACCTCTGACCGGACCGGACCCACACTGTCCTCAAAAGCCAGCAGCTAACTGCAGCCCGATCTCTCCGGAAAAAAAAAAAAAAAAATGCCGCGAACGGGAAGCGAACCCATGTCCTTCAGATAACGAGTCCAATTCACTACCTCTAGACCAACCGGGCAGTTATGCAAAAAGCAGTCTTTCATCGTATAAGAAACAATCACAACCACCTACATTTAGAACGCTGAAGTTTTGATTAGATTTTGATGAAGTGAAAGGTATTCTTAAAATAAATAAGTTGCTAATCTGAAAATATATCGATCAGTGGTGCTTGATGGTACAGACTGTCGTCCCGCGAGTAAGTGTGTGTGTGTGCACAGTTTTCTGCCGGCTGCGCGTTGGGAGCGATATTACACTAAAAATTGAACTAAAACGTAAAAATAACAATTATAAAGTATTATTATGTCGATGTATATATCTAGTTTCACCCCGATTTCTCCGAAACAA
Organism: Garcialebias charrua; assembly: GCA_038048925.1. Taxonomy (NCBI): domain Eukaryota; kingdom Metazoa; phylum Chordata; class Actinopteri; order Cyprinodontiformes; family Rivulidae; genus Garcialebias; species Garcialebias charrua. Next base: position 47,651 of record JBBPBX010006951.1, read on the forward strand.
AAGGCTTTAAATAAAAAGGGGGAAAAAAAAGATGCCGTTGACAGGATGCGATCTCTGGTCTCCTGCGTGCTGCTTAAGTGTCGTAACCACTCAACCAAACTGACAGTTGTGCAATAGTAGTCCTTCATCATATAAGAAACAAGTCCAAACCGCGAGAGTGTGTGTGCACAGTTTCAACGAGACAGAGTTCATTCAAACAAGGTAATAAAACATTCTGGTTTTACTCGAGATGTGCTGCATGGCTGGAGCAGGGCAAACCCCTAGCCCCCCGGGGGCTAAATAATAATAATAATAATAATAATTGTCTAATCTTGTCATCTGCGTATGTTTCCCATACACAGACGAAATTCGTCTCTGCATTTAACCCAACCACCTACCAGGCGGTGCAGTGAGCAGCCATAGAAGGCGCTCGGGGAGCTGGAGAAATAGGTGTGCACTCATAGACACCCCAAGATGTGTAGCGGCCGGGACGCGAACCCGCGTCCTTCGGGTCCCAAGTCAAACGCCCTAACCACTACACCATCTTGGCTCCTCAAATAAATGAATAAATGACCGCCAGGTCAGCTCCTAAACCGCTAGGCAACCGTGACATATTTTATACTCAAGTGGGTGGAGCATCACCAGGGGTTGCTAGGTGAGGGGCTGGACTCAGGTTTGAGGTGATTGGCTACGGTTTGTGACGTCACAAACCGCAGGAAGTGTGAAACGAAGCGTTTTTAATCACAGACAAATAAATCTACTTAGAGTAAATAAACCACTGGGTGCATTTTTTTGGCACAAGGACTGTTTTTTTATGAAGTAAATACCCAAAGTTGAGTAAAAAAACGTTAAAAAGTGAATTTTGCATGTGTGGTCCCCTTTAAGGCAGATAGACAGATGAAGGGCATATGTGTGTGTGTGAACTATTTGAAGGGCACTTCCATTCTCACTGAGAAGAAAATGTTTCAGATCAGCAAATTTATTTAGAACGATTCACCTGATGATTCCTCTGATCGTGCACCCCACACATTCACTAATAGATACGATCATTGAGTTGTGTTTTGTTGAGAAACTGAGTCTAGCTGATAGGATTCTTCAAGTTCCTCAGGCTGGATCATTTTTGGAAAGCTCAAATGGGTTTTCATCCACTGTTTATTAGGTCAGCTAGCACAAATTTGCATTAATAAATTATTTTGAGTAATGAGAGACCATTTAATGTTCTAGCTGCACCTCATACATATCTATTATAATAAATATTGACTTCCAGCACATTTCACGTGCCTTATAGTACAGATCACACATTTCCAGAGGTCAATCTGTCAAATAATATAACTCGGTTGTTTGAACACCACCCCCACAAGGCAGAACTGACAGAAAATACATCGTTGTAGCTTTGCTTCATTCAGGCCAAGATTTCTCAGTTAATGTGAGGGGAAAAAAAAAAAAATTGTCCCATTTTCATGAAAAATAAAGAGTACAAATCAAGTGGTTACAAATGATAAATCTTTTAGAATTGCCTAAAAATATTATTCTTACTGGCATTTTATTCTGTGTGTGAAGTGCAATCAAAAATTTGGATTTCTGTGAAAAAATCTCTTAAGCCTGTTGGCTCCACGTACAATTATTCAACATTGTATGATGATTTATTCAGCTTTTTTTTCTTTTTTTTTTTTTCTTTTTTACAAATGCCAATGAGCAACTTGAGAACTGCAGGAAAATGTTTAAACTGAGGACAAACTAAACACAATCTATCCAAACTAAACTAAGAGAAGAATATTAAAATCAAAATGTTAGTCCGTTAATCTAAATTTAGGGGGCAAGCCAAACAAACAGCCAAAAAACAAAACTATGTCATTGAATGATGTGTAAAAATATAAATAAATGTTGTTGTTAATAAAACCTTTTTTCTAACTCGAATAAACAAAGGTTGTTGGATGAATTGGATTAGATCACGTCAAGTCACCTTTATTTATAAAGCTCATTTAAACAGCAGCTGTTATCAAAGTGCTTAAAGAGCGACTCCACACCCTGTGGATCGGTAACTCCTCCCCCGAAGCAGTTTGAAATTTTCCCTCAAAATAGGCGTGTCGAGAGTCGAGCAGGGGAGGAGGTTGAGGTTGTCCTGTGTTCACGCCCCCTCTAGTGGTAAACTCCCACCCCTCCCCAAGATTAGATTTCAAAATGGCGGATAGTCACGTCTTCAGTAAGTAAATACCTAAACTTTTACCAAAATAACAGTTGTAAAATGTTGTTGCGTGCATTTAATCACACACACACACAGCTTATGCGTATGCTTCTGAACACAGAACACATTAAAAACCTGTTTAGCTGCATGGCATGCGGTGTACAGCTGTGTTTTTGTCATTTTAATTTGCCACATCTTATTACTTAGCACATTCCAAAAGTAACGTTTCATAATAAATTTTATTATAAAATATTGATTTTTCCTACCCTCTATAGGGTAGGGTTTGTTTGACGCTTTGGCTTATTTTTGTTATGCAACCCAGAACTAAACACACATTGTTTTTTGAATTGACTATTAATTAGCACCAAACAGTGGTAAAATCTTTTATTTGGTTTCCAAATACTGTATCCGTGTTTAGAAACATTAGATAAGCTTGTACAATATATATTTGTTAGGACATGTATACAGTATTTGTTTAAGCTATGTGTCAGCTAATCAAAACTGGGCACAGCACAGCTGATAAGATTAATGAGAAAATATTTCTTAATGCAAACCAAACCAATTGCAATAAATTTAACAATACATGTACTGTGTATCCTTTAAAATGTTCTTTTCAGATAACTGTGATGACTCAAAGCACCCAGCAGCCACACAGAGTAATTGCAGCCAGGATTACTTTAACCAAGAAGATGATGCAGAGTCTCGGCCAGAGCTTCATCTCCTGAGACCTGCATCCACGACAATGTTGGTACAGCTGAGACCCTGGTGTTCGTTTCTGGCTGGAAGGTGGGGCATCCTGAAGGTGGTTGGGACTCCTCGTTCTGCTGTCCACTGCGTCCAAACAGAGGAGCTGGGGTGGTGTCCCATGTGTTTTCAGAACCTTTTGTTGTTTTGAAGTAACTTACTGTTAATAAAATGAATCATAGACAACTAGTTTTTGTAATCAATTTGTTTATTTATTTTTTCCCTCATGCATGAGGACAAATCTGGGACACGATGCAGCGGTCGACTTCCCTCACTCCATCCCGACCCTGGATATTTGTAGTCCTGAAAAGAGAAAAGATCAAAAGTTTAATCTGAGTAAATTCACAGTGTCAACAAATCCCCAAAATGTTGGGACAGGTAGCAATGAACAAATAAACAAGAATTAATGTTGCATAAACTTTTTTAAAACTTTTTTTATATAAATGTCCGCCATAATAAAAGTAATAAATAAAAACATAATTAATAATATTAATACCTGCAGACAGAGGGTAGGGTACAAAAGTAATAAATAAAACATGAATACATGTACCTGGTGAATCAGCTCTCATATATGTCACCTCCAAAGTGACATGTCTACACGTCTCCTTGATGCTTGATGTCTGTGAAGCACGGCTCAGATTGGATGTGGAACGCCTCATGGAAATAAAAAAAGAACAACACATTTTAATCACCTTACAAACAAGCATACTGTACTTGTTTTCACTTTGTTGATCTGTTAAACAGATGACCCAGTGCAAAATAAATACTGCTGCCCATGATACTCATTCACAAGTACACATTATTTTATAAATACCTTTGATGCACAACATTATTATTTGCAGCAAAAGTACACCGTGTCTAAAACATCGTACTGTAACTAGTACAACAGCTAAAATTAGCGCCAGCTAGTCTCCATTGTTTTTTTATGTCACGGTCTTCTTTATCAGAGTTCATAAGAGTTCACACACTCTGCGGTGTTCATAAGAAACACTAGATTTTGAGCATTTAAACACAACCACAAACTAACGTTGATCAGCAACAGATAAAAACGCCACGACCTTGTGGGGCCACACCGAAGCAAAGCTGCAGGTCGCAAACACAGCACATGAAGAAACACGTCATGTACTCAAAAGATAAATTATGGAATGAAAGGTGTAAAATGGTACTCACCTCCAAACGGATTGTAACCTGATGGTGTAAGGGTGGGTGAACATCAGTTTGAAGAGCTTTCTTGGAACATCGTGGCTCTTCTATGCTAATGCTATGTTGCTAATCGCTAATCCAACCCCTGAACTCTGGAGGGGGAGTGACCTGGGAGTGACCTTCTCGGGGGAGTGGCTCCACTTTTATACACAGGCAGCAGCGGATGTGACGAAATTGGGCGAAAATTAATGACTGTGCGAATCGTAAACTAATGAGAAAATCAGGGTGCAATACCACAGTTCAACCCATAGGACTACAGATACTCGTTTTTAGACCAAATATTGCCGATTTTAACTAATACGCACAAATACATGAAAAATAACTCAAAAATAGTGCTCAGAAACATTTTAAACACATTCTAGGGAGTTTATCAGCTAAAAAAAGTTAAATTTGGGTTTAGTTTCACTTTAACAATGAAAATCAATGGGAGTATAATTTAATGGAAAAAATAAAAATAAAAACTCTGTCTGGGTCAACATGCTCCTTCTCCACCAAAAACCTCACCTCTGGATTATCCTCACACCCAGGATCCCTCTCTCTTCTCCTTCTCATCCATCTCCTGCAAAACAAAGTAAGAATCAACACTTGCTCTACAAATATATTGTCAATCTGTCAAGAGGATACATAACTCACCGTCTCCCCTTCTTCCTTTCCAGCTGCTCGAGTTTTAAGACTGCACCTGTAAATAAAAAATCACTTACCGTAAAAATTGGCGTAAAACACACAGTTTTTTTACTCATTTGAATGTCCTGCGTGTTATACGCCGAAGTGTGTTATTTATGGATTTTTCCCCATATTTTTAGACCCATTTTTGGCTCTGATATCGCCGTTTTTCATTTTGGGCAAAAAATGGTGCAGTACCACTTTTGTCCGCTAGGGAGACACTTCCAGAGGAGTACACCAACCGTTTCTAGCTCATGTGTCCGAAAAAAGCCTCCTGCTCGGACTGCTCTGTCGTTGCCCGGCCTCCTGCTATGGAGCTAAGCACTGTTAGCTGTGTTGTTAGCTGTTTGTTAGCAAGATAATTCATAAACCACACCGCAGATTTGCTTGAAACTTACAGAGCATAATTATTTGGTGGTCATTTACAAACTGATAGCTGCAGAAGATATTTAGAGCTAAAAAAATCTCTCTTTTAGCATGTTGTTAGCGGTATAGCTACCGCAAACAGCACCTACTGTTTAGATAAACAGCTCAATCACTCAGTGGATATTTTTTCTGCTTACAGAGTGTAATTATATGGGTTTCATTTACAAACTGTTGACCTGTAGAAGACATTTGAGCTAAAATTTGATTTATTTACAATTTATTTTCGTAGCGTAGGAGACTGTTTGGAAGACGTCAAACCAAAACAATTTAAATCTAGCAGATTTGACCATTTCGTGAATTGATTAAGCGATGGTTAAGCTCAGGAACCCTTGTGCTATAATGGCAGCTTAGAAATATATTTTTTCTCAGCAAAGAAATAATAGTTTTTACCATGTTAATCTTGTAAAGTCCATCCGTGCGCGCTTCTGTGGCCGCCATTTTCAGCAGGGCAAATGAGGCGCTGACGCGTTGCGTAGTGGTGACGCATAATAGATGCGTCTTATAGGGCGAAGCGTGTTATTTATGGATTTTTCCAATTTATTTACAATAATTGGACAAAGCGGGTTATACACAGAAGCGTGTTAAACGCCAACAAATACGATACCTTTTTATCCTGCCTCGTGTCCTTACTTATTTGGTCTGCCACCTAGGGTTTGACGTTGTATGAATCCTGATAGATAGTACCATTTTTTTCTTTCTTCTGATGGCCTCCCTTCTCCCCTTACAACCATCCTCTCCACACTATTATTATGAAATATTGATTTTAATAATTATCTAGTGGAGCTTTTTTTTATAAGAAAGAAAGGAAAGATGGAAAGTAAGACTACAAAATATAAGAAATATACACAAAGAAAGCACAAGGCAAAAACACCCGACCGCTGTCTGTAAACCTGCAAAGAACATGACAAAACACAGCAACAAAATACATATGTATAAAGAACTTAGAATATTCATGGCTTTGCAGTAAGTTTCTATAAATATATATACCCATACCTATATATATATATATATACATACTATATATA
>JBBPBX010006951.1:54030-66770 GCA_038048925.1 Garcialebias charrua
GATCGATCTACGTTCCCACCCTCATCTATGGTCATGAGCTTTGGGTTATGACCGAAAGAACAAGATCTCGGATACAAGCGGCTGAAATGAGTTTTCTCCGCAGGGTGGCTGGACTCTCCCTTAGAGATAGGGTGAGAAGCTCAGTCATCCGGGAGGGACTCGGAGTAGAGCCGCTGCTTCTCCACATCGAGAGGAGCCAGTTGAGGTGGCTCGGGCATCTGGTTAGGATGCCTCCTGGACGCCTCCCTGGTGAGGTGTTCCGGGCATGTCCCACCGGGAGGAGACCCAGAGGAAGACCCAGGACACGCTGGAGGGACTATGTTTCTCGGCTGGCCTGGGAACGCCTTGGGATTCCCCCAGAGGAGCTGCTCCAAGTGGCTGGGGAGAGGGAAGTCTGGGCCTCCCTACTTAGGCTGCTACCCCCGCGACCCGACCCCGGATAAGCGGAAGAAAATGGATGGATGGATGAAATTCAGTGCATAGCTTAAATCTGTATCTGTTGATAAAAATCAACAACAATAATAGCTCATAGTGCCACAATCATAAACAAAACAAAAAAAATGGGGAATGGACTGTGTTGATTTCCCATAATGCTTAGCGGTATATTAGTGTTCAATTATAGTTTTGAATCAGTATTCGTTGATCAAAGCCAACAAAAATTACAACTCATAGTGCCACAATCAAAAACGGGGAGTGGACTGTGTTGATTTCTCATAATGTTTAGCTGTATTTTAGTGTTCCGGGTTGCACCATGAGTCAGAAGGACGTCTATGATATAGACCTGCCTCTTGTGTGCTATTACAGTTTGGGTAATAATTGTTGTGAGAATCAGAGTGTCTTCTTTGGGTTTAACTCACACAGTGTTAAGACAGAAGTCAGAGTATCGGATCGGAGAAGTATCGGTATTGGTCGATACCCAGATTTAAGAATCAGTATTGGTTCGGAAGTAAGAAATGTGGATCGGTGGATCTAATATATATGTACATACATACATACATACATATACATGCATATGCAGTCACATACACATCTACATATCTACATACGATACCTACATATGCATCCCTGTATCTATTTGTATGTGGTTGTGAACATGCATAAGTGTATAAGGCTTCTCTAATAGAACTTTCAATAGTGACCGTGAAGCATCAGAGACCCGACCACCAAGACCAGAGCTAGACAAAGGTGGGACCAGAGCCCAAGACCCCAAGAGGGACCCAGAGCACGGAGCCCCCAGGGCCATCCAAACAAGACGAACCACTCACCCAACCCCCAGATCGGACCAAAGGGGAGAACCGGAAGAGCCCCACAAGCGACCATACACAATGACCCCCCGGGTTCAATAGCAACAGACTCATAGGCCCCCATCAGAACCTGTTGCACGATGCAGCTCCAGGCCTAGGCACCAAGGCCCGGGCACGGAGGACGCACCCCCCCAGGCCCAACAGGACCAGAGGACCCGAGCCCCACCAGGCAGCCACCAGTACTGAAAAGTAATTAATAGCATCAAAAGAAATAAATACAAAAAACAGAAGAATAAAATACTAAATCAAACTAGAAACTTCCTGGAGCAACTTTGATGGGGACTGCCTATTTATATTAGTAAATTATTATTAATAATAAATATTAATATTAATTATTATACATATTAATAATCAATACAAATTGTTAATTTTTTTCCCTTTTATAGGTGGCCTCCCTTCTTACCTTACAGCCATCCTCTTCACACCATTATGATTTTTTTAGGAAAGAGAGAAAGGAAAGACAGAAAGCAAGACTACAAAACATAACAATTATCCACAAAAAGAGCACAAGGCAAACACACCTGACTGCCGTCCGCAATCCTGCAAAGTACATAACAGAACACAGCAACAAAACACATATGCACAAAAGACCCATAACGTTCATGACTTTGCAGTAGATTTCTATAAATATATATATACCTATATCTACAAATATATACATATACATATACATTCCTATGCAGTCATATACCCATCTACATATCTACATATGATATCTACACTTATATCCCCGCATCCATTTGTGTGTGGTTGTAAGCATGCATAAGTGAATAAGGCTTCTCTAATAGAACATTCAATAGCGACCGTGAAGCATCAGAGATTCGCCCCCCAAGGCCGGAGGCAGATATAAGGGGGACCAGAGCCCAAGACCCCAAGAAGGACCCCGAGCGCAGAGCCCCCAGGGCCATCCAAACATGACGAGCCACTCACCCACCTCCCAGATCTGACCATAGGGTAGAACCAGAAGACCCCCACCAGAGACTACACACAATGAACCCCCGGGGCCCACAGCAACATACTCACAGGCCCCCGCCGGAACCCGCTGCACCAGCGTAGCCCCAGGCCTAGGCACCAAGGTCCGGGCACCGGGGACGCCCACCCCTCAGGCCCCGGCCCGACAGGACCAGAGGACCCGAGCCCCACCAGGTAGCAACCAGGCCGACAAATTGTTAATATTAATAAGTGTTAATATATTGTCAATGTGTTAATTGTTATTAAATATTAATGATTAATAATCAAATTTGATAATATTATTAATTAATATTACTCCAAAATATTAATTATAAATATTAATTATAAATATTAATACTTATTGATATTAAAACTGATAATTATTAACATGAATAATTAATGTTTATTATTATTATTAATAATAATAATTACTAATAATTTTTTTTTTTTTTCTTCTTTCGGCTTTTTTCCCTGCGTTAGGGGTCGCCACAGCGAACTGGTCGCACGAAGATTTGGCAGTTTTTACGCCGGATGCCCTTCCTGACGCAACCACAGACCACCGAGCAACCACAGCCCTCTGTGTGGAGCAGAGAGCTGATATCTAGGGTTCCCAGGGGAGCAGATGGTGTGGGTTAAGGGCCTTGCTCAAGGGCCCAGAGTGGGGCAGATGAGGGTGGAGACAAGTGTGACCATTTCACGTACCCCACCCACATCTTTGATGTTGTCGGTACCGGGGCTTGAACCGGCGACCTTCTGATCACAAGCGCACCTTCCTAACCTCTGCGCCACCACTCCCAATAATAATTACTAATAATAATAGGCGATAATAGGTAATAATAGGTGCCGTCCTTGCTTGTTGAAGCAAAATGCCTCTATACGTTACTCGGTTTCTGTGAAGAGTTTTCTCCTATTCATTTCCTATGGGAAATTTGGCATCTTTGTTAGCAAAATATGTTGCCATGGTAACTGCAAATGTCAAAGAAAGCAGAGCCATATATAGAGAGAGTTCCGACACTTCCATAGGCCCCCATTGTAAGAATGGAATGCGGAAGTCACGTGGGTCATGGAGGGGGCGATTTGTTCCGGAAGTGTTTCAAACAGCAGCGCTGCTAGCATCGAACGTGGTTCATTGTTGATGTTTCAGACGTGTTTTCTCCGGTAAGTTGATGAAAATACAATTTTCTTTTGCCCTTGTGAAGCGTTAGCTGACTGTTCTGTACCATTTTATCAACATTAATACTTCGTGTCGCCAGTTTTTCTTCATTAAACATGTTAGTTAGCTAGTAGTGTTTAGCAGCTAGCTCTGCAATCATGACTGGTATAAACTGATCTATTTCTGTCTACTTCAGCGTTTTAAAATATTCATTACTGCTTAAATTTTAAAAGTTTTTATTTATTTATTATTTTTATGGTAATTCCAGTTACTGGACTCTCAACTAGAAAATAGAGCCTTTTTTCCCTGAGAGATTGATGTGGTTAATTTAAAGTTTTAGATCCTTTGTCAAAGACTGCAGCATAAATTGTGACATTATCATTAAAGAAAAATGTGATCGTGAAGATGAGTAAATTGTTTTATGTTTTCCCAGGTGAACCACAGGAGAATGACTTCAGTGAACTCCATTCAAACAAAGTATCACAAAGGTACTCGTTTTCTGTCTTCCCAAAACAATAATTTTTAATCAAGGTGTTTCAATAAAATTAATTTAACACCATAACCTTCACAAATTGGTTTTTACTGCAGGACTGTTAATTTAAATTTGTTTTATATTATTAGTTTAGCATATGGTAATCATGGGTCAACATCAACTTTATTCAACAGACTCATGGTCCACAAAAAAAAAACATAACACACACAACACATACAGAAAGAATAATAGATATATAATTTAAAAATAAATATACAAAATAAAAATAAAATCTTATAAAAGACTTGCATACAAAGTTCAGATGAGACTCTCTTTCAAGACAGAATGAGAAATAAGAATTATTACAGTACTAAGAATATATCAGCATCACTAAACTGTAGAACTGTAACAATTTTTTTTTAACTATTCATGTCCATCTTCATTTTTTCAGATTTCCTGAACTGGTCAGTCCTCATTGATGGAGTGATGGAGCTGGTAAGTAAATGGTGAAGTGCTGGAGTTGACTGGGTGATGGGGAGGCTGTCAAAATAAAAATCAAATTAAAGTGTCTAGAAATTAGTTTTTCAAATATCAAATGCAAGCCTTGCAACAACTTTTTCATAAATTCACAGAGGATGACAACACTTTTGTATGAATAAACTTATGCATAATCAGTGAAATTAAATAAATGTAAGGGACTTAAAAATCCCTCCAAGCATACCATCCATTTGTAAAGGTGTTGAAGCTGCACTGGGTGGTGTGGCGTTTTCAAATGATAGCCCAAGCGCCTCCATGGCAACAATCAATATGTTTGGTGGGGGCTTGCTTGTTGTGGCACAAGATGCTGTTTGTTTTTTCTTCATGTTTTTTGTCTGGCTTTTACTTCCAAGATGCCCAGCCATCCATCCATCCATTTTTGTTCGCTTATCCGGGGTCGGGTCGCGGGGGTAGCAGCCTAAGTAGGGAGGACCAGACTTCCCTCTCCCCCAGCCACTTGAAGCAGCTCCTCTGGGGGAATCCCAAGGCGTTCCCAGGCCAGCCGAGAAACATAGTCCCTCCAGCGTGTCCTGGGTCTTCCTCTGGGTCTCCTCCCGGTGGGACATGCCCGGAACACCTCACCAGGGAGGCGTCCAGGAGGCATCCTAACCAGATGCCCGAGCCACCTCAACTGGCTCCTCTCGATGTGGAGAAGCAGCGGCTCTACTCCGAGTCCCTCCCGGATGACTGAGCTTCTCACCCTATCTCTAAGGGAGAGTCCAGACACCCTGCGGAGAAAACTCATTTCAGCCGCTTGTATCCGAGATCTCGTTCTTTCGGTCACAACCCAAAGCTCATGACCATAGATGAGGGTGGGAACGTAGATCGATCGGTAAATTGAGAGCTTTGCCTTTCGACTCAGCTCTCTCTTCACCACGACAGACCGGTACAGCGCCCGCTTCACTGCGGATGCTGCACCTATCCGCCTATCGATCTCACGCTCCAGTTTTCCCTCATTCGTGAACAAGACCCCGAGATACTTAAACTCCTCCACTTGGGGCAGGACCTCCTCCCCGACCCGGAGAGGGCATGCTACCCTTTTCCGGCTCAAGACCATGGCCTCGGATTTGGAGGAACTGATCCTCATCCCGGCCGTATCACACTCGGCTGCAAACCGCTCCAGCGAAAGCTGTAGATCACGATCTGATGAAGCCAATAGGACCACATCATCTGCAAAAAACAGAGAAGCGATTCTAAGGCCACCAAAACGGATCCTCTCAACACCTTGGCTGTGCCTAGAAATTCTGTCCATAAAAGTTATGAACAGAATCGGTGACAAAGGGCAACCTTGGCGGAGTCCAACTCTCACTGGAAACGAGCCTGACTTACTGCCGGCAATGCGGACCAAGCTCTGACACCGGTCGTACAGGGACCTAACAGCCCATATCAATGGGCCTGAACCCCGAGGGACGCGGTCGAATGCCTTTTCCAAGTCCACAAAGCACATGTAAACTGGTTGGGCAAACTCCCACGCACCCTCCAGGACCCTGCTGAGGGTGTAGAGCTGGTCCAGTGTTCCACGACCAGCACGAAAACCACATTGCTCCTCCTGAATCCGAGGTTCGACTATCCGACGGACCCTCCTCTCCAGAACCCCTGAATAGACCTTACCAGGGAGGCTTAAGAGTGTGATCCCCCTATAGTTGGAACACACCCTACGGTCCCCCTTTTTGAATAGGGGAACCACCACCCCAGTCTGCCAATCCAAGGGAACTGCCCCCAATGTCCACGCGATATTGCAGAGTCGCGTAAGCCAACACAACCCCACAACATCCAGAGCCCTAAGGAACTCAGGGCGAATCTCATCCACCCCCGGAGCCCTGCCACCGCAGAGCTTTTTAACCACCTCGGTGACCTCAGCACCAGAGATTGGAGAGCCCGACCCAAAGTCCCCAGGCTCCGCTTCCTCAGTGGAAGACGTGCCAGTAGGATTGAGGAGGTCTTCGAAGTATTCCGCCCACCGACTCACAACATCCCGAGTTGAGGTCAACAGCACGCCATCCCCACCATAAATGGTGTTGGTCGCGTACCGCTTTCCCCCCCTGAGACGCCGGATGGTGGACCAGAATCGCCTCGAAGCCGTACGGAAGTCATTCTCCATGGCCTCTCCGAACTCCTCCCACGCCCGAGTTTTTGCCTCAGCAACCACCCGAGCCGCATGCCGCTTGGACTGTCGGTACCTATCTGCTGCTTCCGGGGTCCCACAGGCCAAAAAGGCCCAATAGGACTCCTTCTTCAGCATGACAGCATCCCTCACCACCGGTGTCCACCACCGGGTTCGAGGGTTGCCACCACGACAGGCACCAACAACCTTGCGGCCACAACTCTGATAAGCTGCCTCGACAATAGAGGCACGGAACATGGCCCACTTGGACTCAATGTTCCCCGCCTCCCTCAGAACGTGTTCAAAGCTCTCCTGGAGGTGGGAGTTAAAGCTCCGTCTTACGGGAGACTGCCAGACGTTCCGAGCAGACCCTCACAATACGTTTGGGTCTGCCAAGTCTGACCGGCATCCTCCCCCACCATCAGAGACAACTCACCACCAGGTAGTGGTCAGTGGACAGCTCCGCCCCTCTCTTCACCGAGTGTCCAGGACATGCGGCCGCAGATCAGATGAGACGACAACAAAGTCGATCATCGAACTGCGACCTAGGGTGTCCTGATGCCAAGAGCACATATGTACACCCTTATGCCTGAACATGGTGTTTGTTATGGACAATCCATGACGAGCACAGAAGTCCAATAACAGAACACCACTCGGGTTCAGATCAGGGGGGGCGTTCCTCCCAACCACACCCCTCCAGGTCTCATTGTCATTGCCCACGTGAGCGTTGAAGTCCCCCAGTAGAACAAGGGAGTCCCCTTGATGCCCAGCATTGCACAGAATTCTTTTTCTTTTATTGAAGATGTGTTTTGCTGCTATTATGAGTCTCAGCCTGATGAACCTGCTGGTTATTTTTCTTTGTACATCATGACATGAAGGAAGCATGCTTTCTAATAGACTTGCTTCTCTCAATAGAGTATCCATGGCGTTGGGGAGCTCCATGAAGGATTGACTGGTCCTTGTTCTGAAAAGCCTTTCAACTTTCTGGACCAGACTGAAGGCTTCATGTGATGTCCGAAAAAGGACTCCTGGTTTGAATTCCTTCAGTGTCAGTAAGGTACCATGCTCTCCTTCCAGAGTCTCATCATTTTGCTTAATTGAATTTGAGCATCCATCACAGATGTTGGAATGTTTGATCGCTTTATGTACTATGTATCCTGTAAGATGGTACAGAATACAGGTTTCACTGTTGGTAAGATCAGAAGGACCTGTGTTTCCAATCAGCTGCTCCACACTTAGGCCAGGACTGTGAAATGTCTTCTTAATGTCCAGGAACTCTGCCAGAAGACTGCCATTGTCCTCCTGATAGCTTCCAGATTTTACCGTTGTAAGGAACTGCCAACTGTGATTGATTTCAGTGCCTGATGAAACTCCACTGGTGATGGGACAGGATTCCTTTGTCTTATGCAGCTGAACAAGTTTTCCAGACAGTCCTGAGTAAACCTGCTTGTCAACACAAACCGGTGTCCATGATCAAGCATGTCTTTTTGTAGACGTAAAATTGTAGATGTTGCCATCACAATTCCTGTTTGAACTGGTTTCCAGCTTCCTGTTTGACCTATTTTCAGTCCACAGAAGAGTGATACCATGTCTTGGAGGAATGTAATGGCTTTGTTGTACTCTTCCATCTTGTGCCTGCTGAGTCCCAACACGGGGTGGCGAGAGGACATCAGATCAAACCAGTGGTTCACCTGCTCCAGAAACCAGGCTGTTGTCAGGTTAGAGGGCGGTCGCTGCTCCTGCTCCACCATATATTTCAGACCTGCACTTGCTGACTTGCTGAAAACATGCATTGCAGGCCCCACCTTCATTTTCTCAAAATGACTTGGCTGAAGAGTTTTTTGTGAGAGATTTGGTGCAATTTTCAAAGGCATTTCTGCCTGAAAATCAACCAAATCTTTCAGCTGACCCAGTGAAACTTCATTGTGTTCAAGTCCCTCTTTTAGCACAATGTCTGGTGGAATTATAAAGGTCTGTCCACGAACCAGGGCACTCTTCAAATTCTTTACCAGATGTGGGACATCTGGCATGAAGTAAAACCTTTTGTCTGGTCTTGCTGGGTGTTGGACAGATATTTTGTTGTGGCCCACTCCAAATGCCCGCCACATCGCTCTGTTAGCACTGCCCATGTCAGTAGTGATGTTTAGCACGATAAAGCCTATGGAAGCTGCTCTTTCAATGATTTCTAGAATGATTGGCTTATAATTTGCCCCATTGGTAGAATTGCCACTGAAATGGTAAGCCACCACTTGATTCCATCTTGTTGTGCTTCCTGCCAACATAAAAACACAAGCATGTGTTGCAGCTCCTTTATGACCAGGCAATGTAACATCTCCAAAAAGCTTTCCTGTTCCCAAGTGCAGCTCCACACTTGGTGTGATAGCCATTTCGTCCAGAGTCAGGACACATTCTCGTTCCATCTCTGTCAGACTGTTAACTTTTAGTTGGAGCATGTCGAACACCTCTCCTAATATACTGGTTCTAGCTTAATATGTTGCAGTCTTCTTTGCTGTGTTCTGATATCAGGGAGTGGAATACTCATGTCCTGAAGAAGCCTGTAGCCTGCTGAGCCCATAGAAAAACGGAGTTGTATGGCTTTTTTCAATGTGTGTTTGCTCCATCTAATCCCTCTCTTATTCTTCATGTTAATTGCCTTCATCTGATCTTTTGTAAAAATATGCCTGAATTTATTTTCCATTGTTAACATTTTTTTTCGCAGGACTGGATTAATTCTCTTCTGTCTGTGAAGTTCTCCTTCTATCCTGCTTATGTACAGTAATTTTTTTGGTTTTCTATTTGCTCCCTCAGGTCCTTCATCTCTGGTTGCATTCCCTGTTGATACATATTCCTGGCCCTGGCGACCCTGGCTCATCATCATCAGTTCCTGGCATGTCCCTGTCCTCTGAGACTACATGTTCATCTTCTTCACCTTCACTTTCCCTTATTTCACTCGTATTTCCTTTTCTTCCTTCCTCAATCTCTGAAATTACAATGGTACTGTTAGCATGAACAATAAAAAATGTGAAATTTATTATGTAACACAGTTCGTACCAAAGTTAACTTTTGAACAATATGTGTGATCACTGGTCAGTGGATCAACATGCAGTGGAAGTATTGCTGTGCTTCTCATTGCAGGATCCTTCCTCCTATTCGGTTCTGGCCGATGAACAAAAATGGTTGGAATCGCATCAGCCCTCAGTCTCACACGGCCTGACTTTGTCTTTGTAAACTGTCCTCCCTCAAAATGTGCCTGTAGAGTGATATTAGTTTATTTCTTTGCACATTTCTTTGACAGTTGAACATTTTGAGCACTGATGTGAAAATGCTTATGTGCAAATTCAACTTACAGCACACAGTCTTATGTTACTGAGATCTCTGGTGATGGTGAGGTCTCTCCTGCTGACTTGAACCAACCATTTTTTTCTTCTGTCAGTGCCTCTTGGGAAACCATACATACTGATCCCTTTCTCGGACCGATTGGTGCATCCAAATGCAGCACAGCCAACCATTGTAACACCTACAAAGGTTTATTTAAGTATACATTGTATGCTTGCTTATATACAGTACTGTATATATATGTATCATCTTGTACCACTTGAAGAATATAGGGATATGAACAAGTAATTACACACTAAACAGCACGGTGGCACAACTGGTAGAGCTGCTGCCTCTCAGCGAGAAGGTCCAAGGTTCAAATCCCGGTCCGGGGGCCTTTCTGGGTGGAGTTTGCATGTTCTCTCCGTGCATGCGTGGGTTTTCTATGGGTGCTCCGGTTTCCTCCCACAGTCCAAAAACATGCATGTTAGGTTGATTGGTAACTCTAAAATTGACCAGTGTGAGTGAAACAGGTCCCTCTTGTAAATGAGTCCCCGTGGCTCAACGAGGATAGCCTGTATAAATAAAGGTTGAATGAAAAAAAACGAAAAAAAACTTCTGTCTTGTTCCACCCTCAACATTTTAATTTAGTACCAGTTTTTGTAATTTTCTTCAAATTGTTTACTTCAAAGAACACAGCTTACTTTTTGTTTTTTTTTCCCAGTATGACTTACAGCTATGATAATGATTGTTCAGTCATCTGAACTGTTTGTTTTCTGGGTGGTCAGCGGACGTGGTGGTTGACTTCAAAGGGAGCTGCTATGAATGAGGACAAAGGATGGACCCTCATTTGAACTTGGGCACATTTCAACTTTGTCCAAATTTGATCTGACAGTTTATTGGTGCAGATGTAATTAATAAATAGTATAAATAAAAGTAATTTATTAAAGCTTGATTTACATATTTTATAATAAATTGTATGGTAATTAATTTTTTCACAATTAACACTTATTTTTTCATCTGTTATGATTTTAACTAGTTTCATTTAACATTTTAATCAATTCATTACAATTTTACAATAGTTGTCTGACTACAAGCACAATCAACTCTGTTATAGATCCAGGTACTCTGTTTCCATATTAAATTAAAAATAGAACAATTATATATTCTACAGAAATGTTAATTCCAGACCTAAAGTAAACTGGAGCAGAGCTGAACTGCTGGGAGGGCAAGCTAGCAAGCTTGCAGAGAACAACATAAATACCTTTAAAACTGTTTATATAATTGTTGGTGTTACTCCAGTTGATAAATGTCCCTGCAGCGTCTAAAGCTAGGTTTATACTAGTGTCTCACGTCTTTTACCCCCCGTTGAGTGAACCCAGCGATGATGCAATTGCGTGTGTGTCACCGACCGCATTGAGTGTTTATACTTGGCAAGACGTGGGGGATAAATTATAATAAATCCCTCCCTCTTCCCTCCCTCTTCCAACTTTTTTTTTTTTTTTTATTGAATTTATTCATTTCAAATTGTAAAAACACAAGAAAATTATTTACAAAACCACATTATAAAACAAAACAATACATGAAATGAAAGGAGGCAGAAGAAGAAAAAAAATCTCATTATTTCTGCCCCTTCTTCAAACAAAATTAACAATCAATTCAAATAGCAAACAAAACATTTGATGGATGGCAGTAATGTTTTCTTGTAATAATTATTATGGCTCTCTTCTGTAAAATAAAAATAGGCTTTAGTTACAGTTTTGCACGCTGTACCCGTATAACCGTATTATAAAAAATAAAAAATAAACTCAACCATGTGAGATTCGATCTCACGTCCTTTGGAGTGGCAGCGCAACGTGTTTACCACTAGACCACCACGGCTTGTTGTTTAACAGTGGAGTTTGCTTTCTTTTAAAGGGTGCATGCAGGCGCGCGCATGCTTTTGTGTGCGCGCGCGTAAATATATATATATATATATATATATATATATATATATATATATATATATATATATATATTATATATTTGTATTGGTGTGTGTGTGTGTTGGGTGCAATGCGCAAAGTGTGCTGAGGCGCACGGTTTGCGTGCGCGCGCACACACAGACAAGTTTCTTTCAAAACTATCCATGTCTGTCAAAGCAAAAACAAAAAACGCCCACAAACTTTGAACCAATCACACGCTGCGAGCCGCATCGTCGGCGTCTCGGAGTTCTGACTGGGGGCCATGTACACGGCGCGCTGTCACCGGGGGATCACAGTAGGAGTGCGGCCAAAAGTTGCGCAATGTTTGCTCACTCAACGGGGGGTAAAAGACGTGCGACAGGCCGTCTTGCCGAGTATAACAAGGCCTTTACATGGTAAATGGAGCTTATTTATATAGCGCTTTCTATCTCCCGGTGAGGAGCCCTAAAGTGCTTTACAATACCAACCATCCACCCATTCATACACACATTCATACACCGGTAGCAGCAGACTGCCATGCATGGCGCCATCCAGTCCTACCGGAGCAACTCGGGGTTAAGTGTCTTGCCCAGGGACACAACGACACATGGTGTGAGGAACTGGGATTCGAACCTCCAACCTTCCGATCATGGGACGACTGTCATTACCACTACGCCACGGTCGCCCCTAAACATGCTTTCATAAAATGTACAGACAGTTAAGTAATCAATAATCAGTTAAGTATTCAGTTCATTACTGATCAATAATTACCAAAAGTTGCTAGGCAAAGTAAGAAAAGTCGATTTTTTGCGCAACGTCCCGCCAGTAGCCGCTCAAACTAACTGACAGTGATCAGCTGTTTGGAACAATTGAGAGCTACATAAACCACGTGACCGCCTGTCGGCGAGTTCAAAGCTTGTCGCAACTCTCTCTATATATGGCTCTGAATGAAAGTAATAGC
>JBBPBX010006952.1:0-18755 GCA_038048925.1 Garcialebias charrua
CAAAGTAAGAAATTATTATTTTTTTATACATTATGCTCTTTTAAAATGTGTTAAAGTGTTAGAATAGGCATTACTGCACACCTACTTGTATCAGTGGCGGCTGGTGCGGTATATATATGTATATACAGGTAATCCTCGATTTACGAGATTTTCATGTTACGAGATAGTCGGAGGAACGGAACTCGCTCGTAAGTCGGGGACCACCTGTATATAAATTTCCTCATATGCATTCTTTCCTCTTCATAGCTCTGACATTTTAATTTGTACATTTAACACTTTTTTTCTTCATTCATTCAAGGTTAGTCTTATTAAGCCACGAGGACTCATTTAATGTCACATTTTTGTCATCTGTGTATGTTTCCCATACAAGACGAAATTCGTCTCTGCATTTAACCCAACCACCACCAGGTGGTGCAGTGAGCAGCCATAGAAAGCGCCCGGGGAGCTGGAGAAATAGGTGTGCACTCATAAGCCGTTTACGCATTGGCCAGCCCTCAATGGCCCGGGCTCGCCCCTGGGTGGCTCTGGGCCACCCGCGTTCATTACGCATTTGCCGCAGAGCCGCCTTGAAGTGGGTGGGCAGTTCTCTGGAAGTGGGTGGGGTGCTCTCTTCACGTGGGTGGAGTGTTCGTGTTTTAAGAGAGGAGACTCGGCAAAAAAAAAATTGTTAGCTGGATATATATATATTAGTGTTTCTGAGTTAAATTTTTGTTAATAACTGATCACAAATCAGCTTATGTTACAACGTAAATAACACGAAGCGCACACCCATTTCCGCCTTTCAGCGCGACCTGAATGTCATTAAACAATAACTAATATTGTCTAACTGTTGCGCGCAGCCAGGGTTTTAAAATATAACGAATAATCTCTAACTTCTACGTGCAGCTAAAATGTTAAGAGGAGTGATTCCTATATGGGTAAGGTGGACACCTGAAAATCTTGTCCGCTGGTATAGCTCAAAGAGTTAATGCATTGTCGTTTTGACCCGGCGAAGCGGGTTCGCTTCCCGCCTGGGACAAAGTTATTTTACTTTTTTTTTCTTTATTCACATTTTCTTTTAAATAAAAAGGAGTTTGTTTGGTTAACAAACTCCTTTTTATTTACTCCAATAAGAATAAAAAAAAGTAAGATAACTTTGTCCCAGGCGGGAAGCGAACCCGCTTCTCCTGGTCAAAACAACAATGCATTAACTCTTTGAGCTATACCAGCAGACAAGATTTTCAGGTGTCCACCTTACCCATATAGGAATCACTCCTCTTAACATTTTAGCTGCACGTAAAAGTTAGAGATTATTCGTTATATTTTAAAACCCTGGCTGCGCGCAACAGTTAGACAATATTAGTTATTGTTTGTTTAATGACATTCAGGTCGCGCTGAAAGGCGGAAATGGGTGTGCGCTTCGTGTTATTTACGTTGTAACATAAGCTGATTTGTGATCAGTTATTAACAAAAATTTAACTCAGAAACACTAATTCAGCTAACAATTGTTTTAGGGGTTTCTCGTTTCTGTAGTTAAATTTGAATGAAATTCAACCCTCGCGCTGAGGTTGTTTGAATGAGTCCCGCCCCTGCTGCAAACAACGAATCAAATGAGAGCAGTACATGACGTGAAACTGGGTCCGTCAGGGCTCGGCCCGATAGAACCACGGTGAAGATGGTTCCAGAACAAGGGTGGATCCCGGGCGGAAAAGGTAAATGCGAAGATGCCGAACCCGGGTTAGAAGCTGGGAGAGCCGGGGAGGGCTGGCCAATGCGTAGACGGCTATAGACACCCCAAGGTGTGTAGTGGCCGGGGTTTGAACCTATGTCCTTCGGGTCCCAAGTCGGCAGCCCTGCCTCTACACCATCTTGGCCCCATAACAAGAGATCCTGTTATAAACAAAGAACACAGATGAGGTACAGACATTAATAGACAGTCATTTTAAAAATGAAATAGTAAGTTTAACTAAAGTGGAACACAAAAAGTCAAATCACACATTATTTTATTTATCTCTCAATCTTCCTCTTAAAGGTTCAGTCTGCAATTTCTGTAGAACATCAGCACTTAGAAAAAATTTCAACAAGCAAAGCATTCTGATCCCTCCCCCTCAGAGCCATATATGGCTCTGCCCCCTTGTGGTCTGTTAAAATTCAAATTCAAGCTCTGTTTTTATTGGCTGATTCAAATTCAAGCTCGGTTTTTATTGGCTGGTTACAAACTTTGTTTTTATTGGCTGGAAAATGGCGGGTCACTTTTTCTTTTTAGAAATGCTTATTTACCACCTGGAGAAGCAAGGGGACAATATTTTTTTTTAGTTTTTTTCAGAGATTACCTCTCTAACATCAATCTAGTGACAGAGTGAAGAAATATGTTAAAAATATATTGTTAGAAAAGTTACATATAGCAGCTTTAAAATAATAATAATAATAATGAATTCCATTTATAATGCACTTTTCATTAATAAAAATCTCAAAGTGCTACAAATTGTAATAAAGCAAAGATCAAAATAAAACAAGTGATAAAATCAAATAAAATCAATAATAATATCGACTAAGATCAAGATAAAATCATGTGGATGCAGATTAGGCTTGCTTAAAAAATAAATAAAATAAAACAAGTAAAATCAATAAAATCAAGTAAAATCAATAATGATATCAGCTAAGATCAAAGATAAAATCATGTGGAGGCAGAATAGGCTTGCTTAAAAAGAAAGGTCTTTATGCTGCTTTTAAAGTCAACCAGTGACTGTGGAGCTCTCAGGTCATCAGGGAGGGAGTTCCACAGGCGGGGGGCAGCCACACAGAATGCTCGGTCTCCCATGGTCCTCAATTTGGTCCGAGGAATATAAAGGAAATTACTGTTCTGTTCATATAGCAGCTTTAATCAAACAAAGTTAAGTCAGGACCTCTGGGGAAATTCTTATTTGTTGAAACATTTAATATTTTATCCAAAAGACTCTTCAGTCTTATGGTGTGATCACACCGAACAGCGTTTCAACCTCCAAAAAGCTCGTCACGCACGCAAGTGGACGCACTTGGTGTCCAGACCTACTTGGACCAGAACGCCAGAACGCGAAACTGCTGCGGGGTGTGTGGGAGGAGCTTACCGGTATACCGAGTCCTCCTCACTGCACTCCGCCAGGCGAGGAGCTTTTTATTTCTGTCTCTGTGGAGCAGACTTGACTGGTCGTGAAGGACTTGTCGCGAACACACAGCTACAATCCATAGTACACGACCTCGCGGGTCTTTTCTGTGTCCCACAAACAATACGTCACATAGTGCGCGCGCCCCCTCGTTTCCGCGTCACATAGGGACTCTCCCCCTCTCTTCTCCCCCTCTCTTCTCCCCCCGACTCTCCCTGATTGGTTGACACACCAACCAATCAGGTAGAGTTGAGCGGCGTTTGAACGTTTGAACCGCAAAATCTTCAGCATGGTGAATGCGTGCTTTGGAGGCTGAAGCCGGTTCACGTGCACGGAAAAACGCTTCCCAGCACGCTCAACACGCACGCGACGTGACGCCCGACGCCAAGACGCGGCTGGAAGCGCGTCCCCCATTGACTTTACATGTAAACTGGACGCTCCTGCTGCTGAAAAGCTGTTCGGTGTGATCACACCATTAGAAACAGCACATTCTCATAGTGGATCAAAGTTTATTGGTGACAGACAAAACTAGTTGTTCATATGCAAAATGAGGATCTTCAGACAAAAAATTGTTCTTTAGTGCCCTGATGGATGCTTGCTATCCACAGAGGACAGAGTAATACTTGCAATAACTGCACTATGTGATCACATTAACTATGTGGATGAATACATAAAGTTCACACGAGAAGATGTAAAAGATGGCAGGTTGGCTTTCTGTGAGGTCTCAGTCATGCACTTAGAAAATACAGTAGTAATATTACAGATTTTTTTTATGTTACATATTATATCAGGTGATCATTTCAATGATAAACAAATAAGAAGGTTAATAAAGTACAACTATATAACAGTAGTGGTAATCAGTGCTCAACATTTTATGTAGCGAAAATATGAAATCTTAACAGCCTGGAGTCCATGTCAGTGTTTTAACATTTATGACATTTAAACTGTTACTTTCCGTGAAAGAAGACAATGAAAGATGGTCATCAGAAATTCAAACCATCATGGTATACAGTATAGGTTTTTGTTGCCTCCCTAATGTAATTATTCCTACCTGATGTCATCACTTGTCTCCTCTATCACTGACCTCGTGTCTGTCTCCTTCACCCTTTGTCTGTGGCATTCTGCACTGTCATATGGTCAAAAAAGCATTACATATTAGTTATAAAAATTACAGATCTTAATACCGTTTAAAAAATAATGTTTACACGTTATTGATTGGGCTTAAGTAGCTGTTCCCTCACTTCCACCTGCATTAGACCAACCTGTTGCTTTCCCCAGTCTGTCTTGATTCCTCTGTCATCTTCTCTTCCTTCTCTCCATCCTCACAGCTGAATGACATTAATTTTGTGTTAAGTAGGTTTATACTGTACAGCAGTCAAACCACAATAGGGGTAGGGGGGGCTAGGGGGGCTTGAGCACCTGCCTCTTTTGCTCCTTGCCCTAAAGTGCCCTTTTGGTCAAAATTTTATTTATTTATTTTTTAATTATTTATTATTAATATTTCCTAAGCCCTCCTCTGACACATAACATGTGCTAAAATTATTCTTATTATTATTTGTTGGGTTTTTGTATTTTGCAAGAAAAACAACCCAATAAGTCCTCCGGTCACCTTGTTACCTTTGACCTTTTGCCCGTGACGCAGGACACAATAGCCTCTCAGAGAGTCAGAGTCAGAGAGTCTTTATTGTCATTTGCACCGCATGTGGTACATGAGATGAAAACGAGATTATGTACACGAGGTCCCAGTTACATCCAACAACAAATGAAAGAGAAAAACAGTAATAACATCGAGAACTAACTAAGAAAAACATCAACTAGTAATACACTAAGCCTAATATAGTGGGAATAAACAGCAGCACGAACATGAGTTTGTATGAGCAGATGGTCACAGATGGTCACAGATGAACACAGCAACAAGAAAACATATCAGCATCACCATGATGTGATATTTTGCAGTGTTTATTTTAATTTTATTTTTATTTATTCATGAGTCTAACAGCCTCAGGGTAGAAGCTGTTCCTCAGTCTAGTGGTTCTACACTTGATGCTCCTCAACCTCCGTCCTGAGGGGAGTGGGGCAAAGAGTGAGTGTGCTGGATGAGTGAGGTCTTTCATGATACAGGTGGCTCTTTTCCTGCATCTAGAGGTGTAAATGTCTGTGATGGTGGGGAGACTGACTCCAACAGACTTCTGTGCAGCCTTCACCACTCTCTGCAGAGCTTTTCTTTCTTCAACTGTGCAGCCTCCATGCCACACGTTGATGCTGGAGCACAGGATGCTCTCCACTGCACACCTGTATCTCGCACAGCAAGATAAGGCGGCTAACTGTGGAGCTCAACGTAGCGAACGTTCCATATTACAGAACAGTTTTTGGTGAATTTAAAAAAAAGTTTTTGGTGAATAAAGTGGAATAGACTTGCTACTTGTCAGATAACGGAAAACGTTGAACGTTGTATCGTTTCTGCTTCAGCACGAAGTAGCGGTTTAAGCAGAGAGGTAATGAAATACAAGAGACACTGACAGGCCTCTGCGTCTGCCTTTCTCTGAAGAACTACTGAGCGGGAAGAGACAGCCAGGTGAGGAAAAACTGTTCTTATCTACCGATTCAGTATTTTTATCATATGTTTGTTTGTTTATGTTTATTAAATTTGTTCAGTTTTTTTTACAAAAGAAACACAATACAAGATAATCCCATAAATGATAACGTACAAAATATAAAAAAATGAAAGGTAGCAGAAAGAAGAATAAATCTTATTATATCTGCCCTTTTTTTTCAAACAATCAGATTAAACAATAATAATCTTCCACCAACAGTACAAAATGACTAACTCTTTCTAATTTTCTAACTAATACAATACACATTACGCTATTTCATATATATTTTTTAACACATTCGTTTTGATCATTTTCTTAAATGTAAACATTGACTTGGCATTTTTAACTACATTCTCCAAGCCATTCCATAATCTAATTCCCTGGATTGAGGTAGAACGTCCCTTCAAACTAGTTCTGAATTGTGGTTTTACAAACATCTCTGTCCCCTTAAGATTATAACAACTTTGTCTTTTAACAAAATGCATTTGGATATTTAAAGGTAATGCATTATTTTGAGCCCTATACATAACTGATAAAATATTATAATCTACCATATCATGGAACTTCAATAACTTCTGTTGATAAAATAATGTACTAGATGGATGACAGTAATGTTTTCTAGTGATAGTTCTTACAGTTCTTTTCTGTAATACGAAAATAGGCTTTGTGATTGTTGTGGTTGATCATACAGACAGTAAGTAGGCTGTTGTTGTGCTATTAGCTAGCTGCTAACGACTTTGCTAGCAAAGCAAGATAACTAAAAAGCTTCCCTATATCGTTAATGATAGAAGTCATTCTTCAGTATTGCTTATGCAATAGGGAGCACATTGCCCGTCCAAAACCTGTCAATATCTCTGGATATATGTCCGATCTTCTAATTTCCTTTGCTGTAAAATGTTGCATTTATTCTAGCGTTAGGTAAATGTATCTTGAAGGAGAATAGCACTTAAATAAAAGTCCAACAAGGATATTAATTTAGAATTAAAAAATACAGTAGATATAATATAATAACCAGCAATCAAGTTGCTCCTGTCCAATAAAAGCATACAAATGAAGGGGAAAAAACTCTATCTAGACTTTAAGTAAGTTTAGGGTCTGGTCCGCAGAGTATGGAGTTGAATTTGTTTCACAATTATTCAATTAAAAAAAACAACAACAGTTAAGTAAAATAAAATTGTAATCAAAACTTTTGGAATCTGTCTTTTGCACGTGACGTCACGGCTCGTGTCACGTGGGTACCGGGCGCCATATTGGTTGGGTGTTGACGTCATGAGCATTACTGATAGCAGCATAGATCTGAGTTAGCTTTAGCTCTATTGTGCTTTTTTAATTCAAATATGGCTCGTTGGTGTTGCATCAAAGGCTGTTCGAGTAAAACAGGACACTCTGGCATAAAGTTTTTCAGGTTTCCCGTCTATAGAAAAGACCGTGGACAGCAAATGGAAGATCTAAGCAGGAGACACAGGTTGGCCTGGGTTGCAGCTGTCAGGCGCAAGGAGATCACATTCAATCAGATATCAGCGAACATGTGTGTTTGTTTACTGCATTTTCATAAAGGTAAGCTGATTGTTTATTTTATGCTTTGTTTCTCTATCCTGTGATGCTACAGTTAGCATTAAGTAAGTAAGACTAAAACTACTGTCTAAGTCTGAACCAGGGCTAAAATAGCAATAAGCCTGAACAACTAGCAGGATTTAAGATCTGTCTAGACATATCACAGCTGTCACCTGTCATTTATCTGTCATCTCTATGTGATAGCAGGTCAGCCAGCTTATGAGAAGATGGAAAGTGATGCAGACTGGGCTCTACGTCTGGGTCACACTGAGGTTAAACAGACTGACGCAGCACGATGTGCAAGACGAGGTAAACAAGTACTTTATTTATATCCTATATACAATACTTAAATGACCGAATAATGAACTAGGTGTTAAAACAGAGCTAAGTCAAATTTAGACTAAAACTACTAAGTCTGAACTAAACCAGGGCTAAAATAGCAATAAGCCTGAACAACTAGCAGGATTTAAGATCGGTCTTGACATATCACAGCTGTCACCTGTCATTTATCTGTCATCTCTATGTGATAGCAGGTCAGCCAGCTTATGAGATGATGGAAAGTGATGCAGACTGGGCTCCATCTCTACGTCTGGGTCACACTGAGGTTAAACCGGCTGACGCAGCACGCTGTGCAAGACGACATAAACGAGACCAGCAACGTAACAGCACATCACTGTGGGGGGAAGCTGGGTTAGTGGCGCAGCAGGATGAAGACGTTTGTGGCCATCATGTCCTGGAGGAAGCTGAGGTTCAGCTGGAATGCGTTTCAGATCCGACTGATGAATCTCAACAGATTGCTGAACAGGAGACTGTCACAAATTGTGTCATAATTATATTCAATCCTGCAACCTTCTATTGTGTGGCCAGAGACACACTGCATAAAGTCATGACACATGAGTTTGTGCAATCATTTGGAAATAAGGTTGCTGTGATTATTGATTGCTTTGAAATTTTTACAGAGAGACCATCTAATGTCAAAGCCCGGGCCCAGATGTTTTATGACACAATGAAATGAAATAAACATACAAAAGGTTCACCTGTTGTCATAAGATTATTTACATCCACATATCTAATTTTTGGTGGTTATTAATTGTAACCTTTCGTGATGCTAAACAAAGGTTTAAAAAATTTAACATTAAATATTTCTGGCATAAAAACAAAATTACAAAAGCTTCTCAAATGTTAAAGCCATCTTTATTAAGCTAAGTATGTGCCTCACAAAAAAACACCAAACTGTTTTACAGTTTTTGTTGTCACAGGCCATGTCATCTTTGCTCTCAGGACACCATGCGGGTGTCCTCTGGTTCCTCAGCTTCATGGAGGCTGGACTCCTCACCCCCAGATGTCGTCGTCCTCAGCAGCAGCAGGTTGGGCCACAGGCTGCTTCTGCTCCTGGAAATAATCCCTCGTCAGATTATCGTTTTGCACAGTGGAAGGAAAGGTTGAAGAGGACCATCAATGTTTTAGTGATTCAGGTTATGAATTTTTCAGCAGCCAAGAAGTTCTTCAGATGCAAGCCATGATAAGCCATGCATCACCTAAAAAAAAACACAAAATAGAGTAAAAATTACTTGTAATACAGACTTCAGAGTAAAATGTCCGAACAACGTATACAATATATTAAGATGAATGTGTTGCTTTGAGGTGTAAATTCTTATAGTTAATGTATCGATTACAGGTACTGTATATATGTTTATGCAGACACACAAAACTCACATAAATTAATATGTGTGTACAGTACTGTATAGATATGTTTAAATATGTGTATTTACTAAATGTACACATACAAAATGTACACGCACACACATACAGTATATATATATATATATATATATTTATATATTTAAGTGTGTGTGTGTATATATGCAAACATATACATACACATACTGTATATATATATAGTATACTATATATATATATATGTGTGTGTGTGTGTGTGTGTGTGTGTGTGTGTTTGTGTACATACACACACACACACAACTTGTGTCTTTAAACTAGCTGTGAAGTGACATTTGTATACCTTTGACTAAGATGACTAACATGTTATGTTTAGGGTGTTTTACCTTTGCTGTGACCACCAAATTCGTCAAATGTGTAGGCACTGACACCATTTACAAGATAGAAAATAATGTCCATATTTGTTGTTGGTGGAAGTAGCCTGGTTCGGACGTCCATGCCTTAGCTGCTAGCTCGTATGGATCAACGTTGTTAATTGACGTCAACTTCGCCATGTAACGGTCTCTGGCTTCCACGTTGAGTTCTCTCTATACGTCTTCTTCTCATTTTTATATTTACTTCCCATTTTGCAGATGTTATCGTTCTGTATCGCACTGTGTTTACCACAGACTTCCTTTGTTTACCTGAACGGGTATCTGCGCACATAGTCTGCACATCCATCCAACATGGCGACCGGAAGTGCATAAGTCACGTGTCTGCAAAAGACCGATAGTAATGATTTTTTTTTAACCAAAAACTTTTGTTTAAAAACTTTTTAAAATTAAATAACTAGTTTTTCTCTCGTGAACAGTTATTTGCAAAATATAAACTTATATTTGCACACATCAGAAATATTTTGTTGTGATTTTATAGGCTTTGTCCACGACGTCATGTGAGAATCATGTGAGAATGGGGAAAAAAGAAAGGCAAGAGACCAAAATAAATAAGAGACATTGGCCTCCACTCAACACAAAGAAGACGAGACAATGAGGAAAAAAGAGAAGAGGAAACTGACAAGAAAAAAAGAAGAGGAAAGATTGAAGAAAATGTATATAGGTACCGGTACTTACAAAATACACTAAGATTGAAATAGAGATATAAATTTTGGTGGTCAGTTACCATACTTTTCAGCCTATAAGTCACAGTTTTTTTGCCTAATTTGCATGTATTGTGACTTATGCGGCGAAGCGACATATTTATGGATTTTTCCCCATATTTTTAGACCACTTTTTGGCTGTGATATGACCGTTTCCATTCATTCTGACAGAAAAAATGGAGCAGTACCACTTTCGGCCACTAGGGTCCACCGAGCGTTCCCAGCTCATGTGTCCGACAGCAGCCTCCTCTGCTCAGACTCACTCTGTCGCAGCACGACCTCCTGCTCTCTGGAGGTCTGAACTACTGTTACCTAGTTAGCAAAATAGCTCATGAACCACAGGACAGATTTTGATGAAACTTACAGAAAGTAATCACTGCATGGACATTTACAACTGATAAGCTGTAGGAAATGTTTGAGCTAAAATTCGATGTGGTAGTAGCTGTGGTAGCTGTTACCTCAGGAGTTAGCAGAACTCTTCAACAGCGACACAGAGGATGAAGAATTCAACGGGTTTGAATAAAAATAAATAAATAAATAGGTGTTTCTGTCATCATTATGGGCGGGTGAGCGTATAGTAATTTTATAGCCGCTTTATTTCGTCTGCTTCATTTTGCCATGTTTTAATCATCAAAGTGCATTTATTAAGAAAAGTTCAGCTGAGACACACTTTTACTATAATGTCAGCAAACAAATATATTTTTAAGGTGTTTATCTTATTAAATTTTAAAGAGATGCAGGTTTCCACTCGCTGAGCGTGCACGTTTGGAAGACCCGACAAGCGAAACTATTTAAATTCAGCGGATTTGACCATTCTGTTAATTTATTAAGGAAAAGTTCAGCTGAGACACATCTTTGCTATAATTTCCAGCAAACAAATAATTGTTTTTAAGTGTTAATCTTGTTATTAAGTCCTTCCTTGCACGCTCCCGTGGCCATTTGGCAGCCAATCCATTTTTGGCCAAACACCGGCCCACATTTCCGGGTTGTCAGCGGTGATGCGTAACGCGACGCGTCAGCGTTGACGCATAATAGATGCGACGTGTACGGCGGTGCGACTTTTTAGGCAGAAAATACGGTAGTCTCAGTAGGCTTTTCTCATGGTGACATGCATTAACAATTCAATTTTTGCTTTTGTTTTGTTTTCTTCTGCAGTTCCTAACCCACTCACACAGACAAGAATTGCTAAAGTTGCATTACTTGTTCATATACATTTTCTAATTAATAGCAAATACTGGTAGAAAATGTTACTTTAAGAACTAGCTATTATTTTCAGATAAAAAAACATGTTTACTTTTTAAACTATTGTAATTTTAAATGTAATACATGGCCCTGTTTGAGCCAAAGGAGTTGTTTTAATTCTTCATTTTTCTCACGTCACTTCACTTCCATGCACAAAGAAAGAGTTCAGTCACAAAAAGCATACATTCATGCAAACTTGACAATAAATCACAGAAAAGAGAAATGTTTTCTGCTCATGTTAAGCATCCGGGAATTTTAGTTTCCAGAAATATAATATAAATGAAATTGTATTTTCTTTTGAACAGAAATTGAAAATGAAAGCTTTATCAGTAATGAATTCACAAACGCACACATAATAATCATAAATCGTTAACTTTTTCTGGTTGTCTGGGGCTCTTCCTGACTGGTGTCTTTGGCTTCATGTTGTTGGGTTCATGCCTCTGCTCAGCCAGAGCTATATCCTCTGGGTTAACTGGTTGGAGCATACGTGTAGTAAATACATGAATCCAGGATGGTTTTAATGTTCACCTCTGTAGTTAAATTAAACACAAGTTAAAAACACCAACCTGGTGAGCCCCCAGGAGAGTTGATGGGGGTGCTTATCTGCGGGGGGCTTCATTTTCTGGCTTCAAGTCCAACGAATGCTGCTCTATCATAGTTTCTGAAAAGCTCTGTATTTTCTGTCTACACAGGGCCACTAGAAAGTGTTTTAAAATATGTTTTTCTCACCAAAAACTATGGATGTGAGGTGTTAATTCAGCCAAAAATGTCCAGAGTAGTCACATTGCATACATCAGTGTAATCAAAGTCAAAAGTCAAAGTCAAAGTCAACTTTATTGTCAGAACTGCAATATGTACAGGACATACACAGGATTGAAATTGCGTTTCTCTCAGTCCCTCGGTGCAACAGTAACCATTTAAACACTAAACACTAAAACATTTAATAAACATAAGCATAAAATAGTAAAAGTGTAACACTGTCCTGACCCCTAAAACACCAAACACCCAATGAACATAAGCATAAAATGAAATAATAAAAGTGTAATACTGTCCTGAGTTTTTGCATAGTAGTATAAAAAGTATAAAAAGTATATCTATAAAATAAACTGAAGGTTCTAGCATTGACATTTGCAAAGAGTGGCACAGCAGCATATGAGTTAATGTACACAGTATATGTATGAGGTAGTTGATGTTGGTATAGAGGCAAAGTGGCATATGCAGTAAGGCACATAAGGCACATTTGGCATCCTTAGATAAGGCTAGTCAGAGAATACTGTACAGTATATGTATCAGCAGTAGTGTAGATGTAGATATAAAAGTAGTGTAAATGTAAACAGTAGTAATAAATGTGGCGGCCATGGTGTAGTGGCCGTGGTGTAGTGGTAATGGCAGTCGTCTCCCGATCGGAAAGTTGGCGGTTCGACTCCCGGGACCCGCACCATGTGTCGTTGTGTCCTTGGGCAAGACACTTAACCCTGAGTTGCTCCCGGTAGGACTGGAAAGCACCTTGCATGGTAGTCTGCCGCCACCGGTTTATGAATGTGTGTAGCATTCAATATATGTGTAGCACTTTGAGATTTTCAGTAATGAAAAGTGTGTTATAAATTGAATTAATTATTATTATTATTATTAATAAATGTAAAACAGTAGTAATAAATGTAAACGTATTAATAAATGTAAACAGTGAATGTAAACAGTAGTATGACTATAGGCAGTAATGTAATACAAACATTAGTGCAAATATGAGAAGTAGTGCAAACTGAATGAGCACATGACCGAGAGTTTAGTGAATAACCCGTTTGATGACACAGAGTCCAGTGTTAAAATCTTTGTGTTGTGTGGTAATGTGTGAGAAAGTTTTTTGTGTTAAGGCAGTTCAAATGGGAGGGGAGGCAGAGCAGGCAGAGTGTTTAGCATTCTGACTGCC
Source organism: Garcialebias charrua (assembly GCA_038048925.1). Classification (NCBI taxonomy): domain Eukaryota; kingdom Metazoa; phylum Chordata; class Actinopteri; order Cyprinodontiformes; family Rivulidae; genus Garcialebias; species Garcialebias charrua. The sequence goes on from JBBPBX010006952.1 coordinate 13,252, forward strand.
TGATGAACAGAGCTGTCTCTCAGTCTGCTGGTTCGAGCCTGGAGACTCCTCAGTCTCCTCCCTGATGGCAGCAGTCTGAAGCAGCTGTGTAGTGGGTGTGTGGGATCACCTGCCATGCAGAGGGCTTTCCGAGTGAGGCGGTTGCTGTGTAAGTCCTGCAGTGAGGGGAAGGAGGTGCCGACGATCTTCTCAGCTGCTCTCACGATGCGCTGGAGGCTCTTGCGGCAGGATGCAGTACATGCACCAAACCACACCGTGATGCAGCTGGTCAGGACACTTTCTATGGCACCCCTGTAGAAGGTGCACATGATGGAGGTTGAAGCTCCAGCCCTTTTCAGCTTGCGGAGAAAGTAGAGACGCTGGTGAGCCTTCTTGGCCAGTGCTGCAGTGTTCCTGCTCCAGGACAGGTCCTTTGAGACGTGCACTCCCAGGAACTTGGTGCTGTCCACTCTCTCCACTGCGGTGCTGTTGATGGTCAGAGGGGCATGTTGGGCATCCCTCTTCCTGAAGTCCACAACAATCTCCTTTGTCTTCTCCACGTTGAGAGTGAGATTGTTGTGTCCGCACCACAAGGCCAAGCGGCTCACCTCGTTCCTGTAGTCCGTGTCATCGTTGTTGCTGATGAGACCTACCACTTCTAACCCTAATCACACTGATGTCAGACTATCAAGCAGCCATGTAATTATTAATTAAAAGCTGCACACACACATTATTAATTATTTGCACATAATTTCAATGCTTAAAAAAATAAAATGCAAAAAGGAACAAAAGCTAAGCTGAAAAACAAAATTCAAACTGCTCTTTGGCAGCGGATTCGGATGTTGTCAGTCCATTGAATGGGCGCTATCAACTGTTATCATCCCCATAGTGTATCGGAGAAAAGGTCCAACGTATCTGTTAACATGTTTGATAGAACGTTATCAGCGCCTTGTGCCTAAACCTAACCAAGAAACTTTGAAAAGAATGAAATCGAAACCTAAGCACGTAGGTAAAGACGGAGCATGTTGGCATCCATTGTAATGTACCTTTAAACCTTGTAACAGTACAACAGGGGCATGTTGACCAATACAATGGCAGCACGGTGGCACAACTGGTAGAGCTGCTGCCTCTCAGCAAGAAGGTTGCCAGTTCAAATCCCGGTCCGGGGGCCTTTCTGGGTGGAGTTTGCATGTTCTCCCCGTGCATGCGTGGGTTTCCTCCGGGTACTCCGGTTTCCTCCCACAGACCAAAAAACATGCATGTTAGGCTGATTGGTGACTCTAAATTGACCCTAGGTGTGAGTGAGAGAGTGGATGGTTGTTTGGTGTGAGTGAGACAGGTCCCTCTTGTAAATGAGTCCCCGTGACTCAACGAGGCTAGCCTGTATAAATAAAGGTTGAATGAATACGAATGAGGGTGATAACAGATGATAGCGCCCATTTAATGGACTGATAACATCCGAAGCGGGTGTCTTTGGTAGAAAGCCATCCCTTGTTTAAGACACTCCTGATCACTTCAAACAATTTGTAAAAGTATGTTTCTGACATGTAGTTTAAAACCAAGTGTTAGAGTGTTTCTGTAAAAGACACCATATAAAAATGTAACGGTTCTCAAGATTTGCCTTTTCTGCTCCCAAACCTTTCAATCGGGCATAAAAAATAGTTCTGTATTGCAGAAAGCTGTTAGTTACACCTATACAGTAGTTACCTCTGGATTGACACGTTTGCTCAGGAAACAGTGTTGGTGCAAACCTGCTGATGAATCGATACAGAAATCTGAGATCATCTCCTTTTAGCTTGACTTCATCTTAAAGTGGTTTTGAATCTAGTTAAGTGGATTTTGTACAGACAGGCACTCAGACTCAGATAAGAGATCCACTTTATTCACTGTTTCCTACAAAAGAAAACCTCTAATGTACAATTTCATCAAACGTTTCAGGTTATTTTACAAGTCGAAGGGAAAACGAGGAAGAAGAGTGATGCACATGTTAAATTTTACTTGTAACTTACAGCAAAAACACCAACGAATCAGAGCTAAGTGCGAGGCTGACACATCAACTACCTTAGTTCATTATGGGTGTTCAATTAATACTGACGAACATTTGAAAAGTTCTCTAGTCAAATAAAACACTCACACGCCATCCTCAAATAAACACAACAACATGGAGTCAGGTGGCTGTTCTGTCTGATTCACTGTTAAAGGATGAAAACTTTAAGATACATTTCAAATAGGTGTCACATTTTAAATTGTAGCTCTGCATTGCCCTCTAGTAGCTGATGGTGAAACTGGATCATTGTCAACAGTTTTCTTTTTTCTGATGTGGTGCAATTCGCTTCAGCATTGTTGCTTACAAAGATTGGAAAAAAAAAATTAAACGCTGATTAAACTTTGTATGGAAGGTGGGGCACAGTTTTATCCAATCAGATGCTTGGGACGCATCACGTGACATCTAAACCCACAAAAAAACTGACTTTTTTCTCACACTCATGATGTTGACTCGTGTAGAAGGGATCATTAGTACACACATAATTTACCCTATTTTTCTTACATTTGCATCATTTATTTGCACCATTATGTGTCTGCTCTTATAGGATGGGCATTATTTTGGTTATTTTTTTAGTGATCTGAAAGGAAGAAATAGAAAACCTTAAGGAAATTAGCGAATTAGGTGGGAAAGGAATGTAGATTTAGCAAAAGACAGCAGAAGTTCTCCAGAATTGTTTACAAAAATTAATAAAGAAGATTATGATAAATATCCCAAACTCAAGAAACAGTGGAAAATTTCCTAAAGGTTGAATTATTATTATTATTTGTCTCCAATAAATTTTGCCACCAAAATGTATTAAAGAGGGATTAATTTTCCAAATCACATCAATAAACAGACATATGTATCAAGAAATGGATTTGTTTAGTCTGCAGAAGCTTATAGAAACGAGGGGAGGGGGCATTTAAACACATTTTAATTCATTAAATGTCACACAATGACGGGTTTCTAAATCAATAAAGCTTAACACACACAATCTGGACAAACTTTATATATAAAAACATTCAGTTTATTGTTATTAAAGCTCAGTCTATAATGACTTCCTGTTTTAATAACTGGTGATAAATGGTGTCTACAGGTCTTAGTGTCTCCAGGAAGTCAAAGTTTTATTTATTTCACAAACCTCCAAACTAACACTGCTTCTTTGTTTCGGTGTAAGAATAAACTATAAAACAAAGTAAAAACAGCATTTAGTCCATTTGTTATTGGACCACTGAACTGTATCTTTGCTCTGTGTTTTATTTTACATAAAGTTCAAATTTTGAACTTTTTAAGATTTTTTAAAAGTTGTACTAAAATATTTGACACTCTAAAAATGCAGAACCGTCCGGTCACAACAAAAGAGAACAGTGTTAAGCTGTGGCCCTTTAAATTGGGTTGATTGTAATCAACAATCAAAAGCTCATGGGAGAAATTAATCCCTTATTACCAAATAATTTAATGTTTTTGCAATTATAATACATGTTTTCCCCCTTCACACATTTTTAATTCTTCACATTATGATGCGTTTGCAACATTTAAACACTCGCTTGCTGTTTGAATTATTTGACACTGACAGACAAACGCAGAAGAACTTGCAGAAACTAATCACTGCACATCTATTACTGACTGGCTTTAACAGACGGCTGCCACAGCCGACTGAGATTATTTTTCGGAATATAATGTGCACTTAAAATCCTTTAATTTTCCCAAAAACTGACAGTGAGCCTTATAATTTGGTGCGCCTTATAGTCCGAAAAATACGGTAATTAAAGCACAACACAAAAGTGACTATAACTCAGTCAGTTTTATTGTATTCTACACGTTCTTAAAGAATGTTAGGGATGCTGCAAGGTTTCATAAAACCAAACAAAGCTGAACAAACTTGTGACATTTGCCTTTCAAAGTATTCCTGGTGGTAGATCGTGCTCAGCTTGTAATATTTTAGTGTGTTCAGTCCTGTGCTGCTGTTTGTGTGAACACATTAACAGACTGCAGCTCGTCAGTAATCAAGTTCAGAGCGTTGGGATTCATCATCTCTACTGATATGACTTTATTGGGCTTGTTTTCCTCTGTTCACTTCTGTTTCTTTATTATCCGAAGGCTCAAAGGACCAAAATGGAGGCTTTGTTGTGTGAATTACTCCCCTGAGGGGGGGGAGGTGTTATTTTCCTCCACGTCTCCGCTGGTTTTGCAGCTGCAGTGCAGCAGGCGTTCTTACACAGGTTTGACTTGTCCTAGCTGTCCTCGTTGGCTGCACCTGTGAAGGTGCAGATAAATGGCTTCCCTTCTACGGCTCGCAGGGGACTTCACCTGTCCTGTCCGCCAGGCCCGTGTGCGTACTTCAATTTAGTTTAATTCTTTGTCAAATGAAACACTGTATTTGTTGTTGTGTTGCAGGGACATAATTAATTTGGGGCACATGCATATTCAAATTTGATTTTACTCGATACGAGATGCCACAATTCATTAGTCAGAGTGGCCACTAGTTAGCAGTTTGAGAATAAACATGTTAAGCGTCTTTTAAACGTCACATTTTTTATATTTTAGAGCTTCTGTTTGATACTAAAGACTAAACATTCACAACATCTGCTCTATTTCTGATCAGGAATACATCACCGCTGACAAACGCAAAACGATCTGTTCAAAGTGGGAACATTTTCCCTCCTAAAACTGGTTAAACTGACTAAACTAATTACCATTAAACATTTCCTGTACAGACTGTTACTCCTGCGCTGCTTCAACCGTTTGTTTCACGTATTTCCATCTGATCGGTCGTTTCAACAACAGATTGCTTTAAAAATCTGCAATCTGAAGAAAGTTCAACACATTTGACCAGTTGCTCCGTTTATATTTTCTTTCTCTTTTTGTAATTATGGGAAAAAATAGCAATTGACCTCTTTATAAAAACAACATTTTCTCAATCTACAGTTCAGTGTGTAAAGTCTGTTGCATTGAGCAAACCGCAGGAGGACGGCTCTTGGCTACATTCTGCTACTGGAGTCCAGTTCGAGCTTCGTATTAAAACTAGAGCCCTTAATAAAAAGAGTTTACAATAAAAAGTGGAACAAGCTGAGCCTCTCCTGTGATCACAGAGTCATGCTGCAACAAGATTAACAACATCTTCCAGAACACTGGTATAATTTTGTGCTGAAAGACTGAACGCAGGGACTTGGAACAAGCGTTTCTAGGCATTTCAGTCAAAGTGATTACTACTGTACTATTTTATTACAAAGTATTTATACTATCAGCACACAGAAAGTAACAGCACACTCTACACCCTACAGAGACTTTACCTTTAGATACTTTACGATCTGGAGGGTGGTAACTGTGTGTATTCTCACAACAATTACTGTAACACTAATGTTTACGGTGGCCCTAAGGTGTAAATGAACAACATTTGAAAAAACGGAATTACATTTGAAAAAACACAACAAAAACACAACATTTGAAAAAAACGAAATTACATTAAGCCCAAGCGGAAGTGGCTCGAATCAAATTT
>JBBPBX010006952.1:19142-35793 GCA_038048925.1 Garcialebias charrua
TTTTTAAATGTAATTTGTTTTTTTCTAATGTGATTCTGTTTTTTCTAATGTGATTCTGTTTTTTTTAATGTGATTCTGTTTTTTCAATTGTAATTCTGTTTTTTCAAATGTGATTCTGTTTTTTCTAATGTGATTCTGTTTTTTCAATTGTAATTCTGTTTTTTCAATTGTAATTCTGTTTTTTCAAATGTGATTCTGTTTTTTCTAATGTGATTCTGTTTTTTCAATTGTAATTCTGTTTTTTCCAATGTGATTCCGTTTTTTCTAATGTGATTCTGTTTTTTCAATTGTAATTCTGTTTTTTCAATTGTAATTCTGTTTTTTCAAATGTGATTCGTTTTTTTCTAATGTGATTCAGTTTTTTTCTAATGTGATTCCGTTTTTTCTAATGTGATTCTGTTTTTTCAATTGTAGTTCTGTTTTTTCAAATGTGATTCTGTTTTTTCTAATGTGATTCTGTTTTTTCTAATGTGATTCCGACCACTTCCGCTTTGGCTTAATGTAATTCTGTTTTTTCTAATGTGATTCGAGCCGCTTCCGCTTGGGCTTAATGTAATTTCGTTTTTTCAAATGTTGTTGTTTTTGTTGTGTTTTTACAAATGTAATTCCGTTTTTTCAAATGTTGTTCATTTACACCTTAGGGCCACCGTAAATGTTCCTCCTTTTTAAACTGATCCATCGCACAGAACGTTCCAATCAGTCCTAACTCACAATGTTAAAAACATAAAGAACAAACCACTCGGCCATTTGTCATGTGGGTGTTTGTCTGCGATGGCCGAGATGTTCTTTAGGAAGCTTCCTAACCCAAGCGGTTTTTGGTTTCCTGGCATCAAACGGCCGGTCTCTGCTGCCCTGTGACCCACAGCAGCGCTGCCGTCTGATCAGATGATCGGAACTGTGTGAAAGGTGAGCAGACGTCATTCGTTTCCACTGTTTGGCCCTCAGCTGCTCCCAGGAGCCACTTCCCCCTCACCCAAGAGCTCGAGTGCAGAAAAGCGATTAATTGTCCTACGAGATCTGGTTTGCTGGGAGCTGTGGGGAGTTGTCGTTATCGGCCCTTTCTGAATGGTGTTTATGAAGGTCACATGGCATGAGAGGGAGGGGCTGCCCCTGCTCAGCCAACACCGACTCGTAAGGCGGCGCTGCCTCCAGGGAGAAGGAGATGGATGCGATGTGTTGATGCTCCTGCAGTCCCAGGGGGTAGTGGGAGGGGGGAGGCCAGGCAGTGCTGGTTGACGTCTCCCCATAGCTCGGAGAAGCATCTGGACTCGTGTAAGCGGGCTGCTCCTCCGGCTCTGCCAGGCCCCGACAGGGGTCCAATAAAGAGTAAGGAGGTGGGTCATCTGTGGGGATGTAGATCTGAGTGGAACCTGCACCGACACACTCATCGTAACTGCAGGAGGGAAGACAAAAGGAAAGATGAAGATGGAAAATCTGAGGGAGGTTATTTAAAACAAAACATATATTCATATGCACAGCTGTAAATGAGCTGCATGTGAAAACTCAAGGCCCGAGGGCCAAATGTGGCCCTTGTTAACATTTGATCTGGTCAAAAAAGGCGTTCAATACAAGATCAACTGGACTTTATTTGTTACAGAAGACGTTTCGACCTCTATCCAGAGGGCTTTATCAATTCAATGCACATACTGTGTGTGTGTGTGGAGTTATAACAGTCTTAGGAGCCACGCACCAACATATGTAAATTGCAAGCTGAGGTAACACATACTGTACATGTAATTTTTTTGGATTTTATCATGTCCTGGACAACTGAGAATCTTCACCAGCATTTTATCTGGTCCCCAAGATGAAATGTTAGAAGTAAAATAGTTGTACTGTATTGCTTCTCATTTTACTTAAAAACTGAGCTTAAGTTATTCAGTGCAGACTTCTTGACAGCCAACTTTGAAACAATGAAAATTATTTTCATATTTTTTTTTATTATTTATGTGGAAAAAAGCGAGAGAGAACATCAAACGAGAACAGTGAAACTCTTGCTGAGGAACCTGCAATCAAGAAAAGCTGTCGTGTCTGACTGGAGTTAATGTATTGACTGAAAGTGGCCCTTGCTTTGAAATAGGTTTTTTAATTTTACCTCCTTTTGTAGCAGAGGTTCACATTGTGATAAAAATCTATTAACTTCTTAGAAACAGATCAGTGTCAGCCTATTTGTAACATCCTATTATTGGATGTAAAGTCCAATGAAACAGTCAACAAAGTAACTTATATTAGGCCAATAAATCAAACCGATCACTTTTTTCAGCATTTCCTGTAAAATTTAGGTGTTTAATCTTTGGGTTTTGTGGTTTCACATCATAAACTGGAGTTTTTTTTAATAGTACATTCACAGTATGAAACTATAAATTGTGTTATTTTTATTTTACTGTTCCATATTTTAGCAGCACGGTGGCTCAGCATGCCTCTCAGTGAGAAGGTCAGTGGATCGAATCCTGCCCGGGGGCCTTTCTGGGTGGAGTTTGTATGTTCTCTCTGTGCGTGCGTGGGTTTTCTCCGTGTACTCCTGTTTCCTCAGACCAAACACACGCATGTTAGACTGACTGCTGTAAATTGTCTCTCGGTGTGAGTGAGAGAGTGAATGGTGGTTTGTCTCTATATGTGTCCCTGTGATGGACTGGAGACCTGTCCAGGGTGTCCTCTGCCTTTCACACAGTGACTGCTGGATATGGACATCAGTGACCCTCACGACCCGAAAAGGAAAAAGTGGGTAAAAGATGATGGATGGTTCATATTTAATAGTAAAAGGTAAACAAAGCCCTTTGTCCTTCTGACGCTGTGGACCTCTGATCAATCCCTGTTTGATAACTTGTTCAATGACTCCACCTCCTCCAGCAGTCCAAGACTTCTACCAATCTTCTCCATTAGGCATGGACGAGAGAAAGACAAACAGAGCTTGTAAAATGAGATACAGCTGAAGAGAAAACTGAATTATAAAAGAACGGTGCGTGTTTGGGAGCAAACTGTGGACGAGGACAGTAAGATAAGAAGCTGTGATTCACAGTAACTCAATCTGCACATCCCTGAATTATATTACTGTGATTCTACTAGAGGAAACCTCCCTCCCTTCCTTCCTTCATTTTTTGTTGATAATCATTTGCTCCTTATTAACATGAATAAACACGGAGCCATCAATAAAGAAGATGCATTATTTAAATATAACAATTCAGTTTATGTTGTTAAACATTTCTAAGTGTTGATTAGAACTGATGTAAAAAGAAAAAGAAAAAAAAAGAAGGTATAAGTTCTTTATCCAAAATTAATTTTTAAGTTGATAATGACAACAGGAACACAGAAGGATACAAAAAAGAAATAAAGAGTTACCTTTGTGTAAAAACATTATTTTATCATCAAAAAAGGCGTTTAATACAGAACCAACTGGACTTTATTTGTAACAGAAGATGTTTCGCTTCTCATCCGAGGAGCTTTCTCAATTCAAAGAGCAGAGAGTGAAGGAGCAAGGTTTTAAAAGGCTGAGATAAGATATACCGTATTTCCGGACTGTAGGTTGCGGCTTTTTATCATTTTTTCATGGCCTGCGAGCTATAGTCAGGTGTGACCTATATATGGCTTTTTATAAAATAAGCTGATTTGTAATCATTTATTAACAAAAATTTAACTGAGACACACTCTTACAACAATGTCAGCTAACAAATATATATTTTTAGGTGTTTATCCTGCTAAAATTATTCATTTATTAAAGAAAAGTTCAGCTCAGACACATATTTGCTATAATTTTTTATCAAACAATTAATTGTTTTTAAGTGTTAAAGGGATTGTGACATGATTTTTTTACTATTCATAAAATTGCTCAAAATATATATATTTTATCATTTAAATATGTTTGTTTTTGCAAACAAAATGATAAATCACTTTAATTTTGCTTTAAAAGTGATTTTGAACTTCAAGCCGTGTTTAATCATGGGAAATCCGATTACACTCGAACGCACCATATGTGATGTCACACTGGGCAGAGGGCTGTGGTGTCTTTAATAGCGGACAATTTAAAACTGGACGAATTTATCAATCTATGTGAAGATTTGAGCTATTTGTCTTCATTTTGGGAAGCAGAAAATAGTTTGGGTGATGGAACAAGAAACAACAGGATCTAATTTAGGTCTGATGCTGTATCAGACTTCCTTCATGTCGAGCTGCTCATACCTGCGCACTGTGACAAGCCCAGAGCTCTGCCCGGTGTGACATCACAGATGGTGCGTTCGTGTGTAATGGGATTTCCCATGATTAAACACGGCTTGAAGTTCAAAATCACTTTTAAAGCAAAATTAAAGTGATTTATCATTTTGTTTGCAAAAACAAACATATTTAAATGATAAAATATATATATTTTGAGCAATTTTATGAATAGTAAAAAAATCATGTCACAATCCCTTTAATCTTCTTAAAGCTGCACTGACATCATCTTGTAACCATGCATCATATTGCACTACATATATGTGTTTTATCATTCAACTATGTTCGTTTTTGCAAACAAACTTATAAATATATTTAATTTTGATTAAAAATTGATTTTAAACTTTGCGCCGTGTTTATTAATGGGAAATCCGATTTCACACGAACGCATCATAAGGAGACGTAGAGGGCTCCGGTTTTGCATTTACATATAAGGACGGACAATTTAAAACCCGACAAATTTATCAATCTAAGTGAATATTTGAGCTACATGTCTTCAGTTTGGAAGCAGAAAGTTAGATGAACAAGAAACAGCAGGTTCTAATTTAGGTCTGCACCCGTATTTATTTGATTTTTACCTTATCAGGAAGCGAGGAGGCTCCGAGGGGGATGGCAGCTTTATTTATTCCATTCCCAGACAAAGTATTTCTTCTTTTGGGAAAGTGAAAAGGCTCACTTGTTCACTGATGATATTAGAACACCCAAAGGCGACACAACGTAACAGCATTTGTCAAGTAAAAAAAAAAAGGCGAGCTGCAGGCAAGCTGCTGACAGACGCAGACTGCTTCTACGTCTCCTTACGTCACATATGCTGCGTTCGCGTGAAATCGGATTTCCCATGAATAAACACAGTGCGAAGTTTAAAATCAATTTAAAATCAAAATTAAATATATTTATAAGTTTGTTTGCCAAAACGAACATAATTGAATGATAAAACATATATATGTAGTGCAATATGATGCATAGTTACAAGATGATGTCAGTTCACCTTTAAAAGCCTTGCTGTGCACTCCTGTGGAAGAGACATTTGCAGCAGAGCTAAACACGGTCCACATTTTGACGTAGGTGTGACCTATATTCAGGTGCGACCTATATATGGATTTTTCCAATTCTTTGGCAATAATTAGACAATGCGACCTATACTTGTGTGCGACCTATAGTCTGAAAAATACGGTAAACACATACCTATGTAGTTGACAAAACACACCTCACACCTTACCAGTAGGGGTTTCTTAAGGTCTTTGTTAGATTAATTCACAGACGAGGCTCCTCTGTTCCCATCAAGTGTGAAAATCGTCTGAGAATCAGTCCTAAAGCTGCATTATACGTTTTTGAAAGTTGGAATCTGATACCTCCTCCTCTGTTAAAAGGTTTTTCTCTCTTAACATAAACAGCTTCCTTCACACCCCTCTCAAACCATCTGTGCTCTCGGTCCAAAATGTGCACATTCTGGTCCTCAAAAGAGTGTCCCTTGTCCCTGAGGTGGAGGTGAACAGCTGAGTTTTGTCCAGAGGAGGTGGCTATCCTGTGTTGTGACATTTGTCCGTGGAGAGGCTGTTTGGTTTCTCCAATGTAGAGGTCTGGACAGTCCTTGTTGCACTGGACCGCGTACACTACACCACTCTGTTTGTGTGTAGGAGTTCTGTCCTTAGGATGCACCAGCCTCTGTCTGAAAGTCCTGCTGGGTTTAAAATGTACTGGGATGTTGTGTTCGTTGAAAATCCTTCTGAAATTCTCTGATACTCCAGCCACATAACGGATGACAATGTTTTTTCATCTGTTCTCCTTTTTCTGTTTATTAGTGTGTTTTGTAGATTTCCTCGCTGACTTGACAAAGGCCCAGTTAGGATATCCACATGTTCGGAGAGATTTTTTGATATGTTTCTGTTCCTTTTCCTTCCCTCCTGTCTTTGTGGGGATGTGTTCTGCCCGATGCTGTAAAGTTCTGATGACAGAAAGTTTGTGTTTCAGTGGATGGTGAAAGTCAAACAGGAGATACTGGTCTGTGTGGGTTGGTTTTCTGTAAACTTCAATGTTGAGGCTGTCCTCTCTTTCCATGTGCACCAAACAGTCCAAAAAAGGCAGCTTGTTATCGTTTGCATCCCCTCTGGTGAACTTGATGTTGTTGTCGACTGAGTTAATGTGTCTGGTGAAAGCTTCTACTTCCTTGGTTTGGATTTTGACCCAGGTATCGTCCACATATCGGAACCAATGGCTTGGAGTTGTTCCCTCATAGGAGTTTAGGGCTCTCTGTTCCACTTCCTCCATGTAAAGATTAGCAACAATGGGTGACACTGGAGATCCCATGGCACAGCCGTGCTTCTGTCTGTAAAAACTGTCATTGAACTTGAAATAAGTGGTGGAGAGGCAGAGATCCAGCAGGGTGCAGATGTGGTCTGGGGTTAAGTTGGTCCTTTTGTCCAAATCCTTGTCCTGTAGAAGTCGTTTTTTGACAGTTTCTACTGCTTCAGAAATGGGTATGCATGTGAACAGAGAAGTCACATCATATGATACAAGAGTTTCTCCCGGGGTTAGCTTCAAATGTTGAACTTTGTTGGTGAAATCAATGGAGTTTTTTATATGATGAGGTGTGTTTCCAACCAGAGGAGCTAAAATACCAGCCAGATGTTTAGCAACATTGTATGTCACTGAGTTCATGCTGCTCACGATGGGTCTGAGAGGTGTACCTTCTTTGTGTATTTTTGGAAGTCCATAAAGACAGGGAGTGGCTTCCCCTGGGTATAATCTATAATACAACGATCGATTGATTGTTTTCTCCTTTTCAAGTTTTTGCAGGTAATCTGTGACTTTCTTTTCAAAGGTGTTAGTTGGATCCCTCTTCAGGGGCTCATAGCCTAGGTGTTCCTGTCGCTCAGTACTGTAGTTATTTTTTCCTGGTAATCCAAAGTGTTGAGGACTACTGTGCATCTTCCTTTGTCAGCTGGTAGAATGGTGATGTTTTGGTCCTGGCTGAGTGATGTTATCGCTTTCCTTTCCTGCGGTGTAAGATTTGAAGGAGGCAGTTTGGCACTGGAGAGTGTAACTGATATTTTCATTTGGAGTTGTTCAGCCTCTGCTTCTGTCAAGTTGTTGTTCCTAATCGCAGATTCAGTGGCCGTGATTAGTTCCACAACAGGTATTTCTTGTGGTGAGATGGCAAAATTCATGGCAAAATTTGGATGAGAAGCGAAACGTCTTCTGTTACAAATACTGTAAAGTCCAGTTGGTTCTGTATTGAACGCCTTTTTTTGATTTGATCATGTCCTGGATGACTGAGAATGTTCACCAGCATTCTTTTAACATGTTCTGCTGAGTAATGACTTTTCTGAAAATTAAGCTTTCGAACATTTTGTGGTAAATAGGGTACAATGAAGTGAAAATTGGAGGAGGTGAAAAGTGGGCAGCAGCCTCGATGAGGTGTAAACACACAGGGGAAAACTGCAGTCTCTGGTTGATCAGGTCTCACTGCAGGTTCCTGCTGCCTGTATTTGAAACAAACAAACAAAAACTTCACACTACCCATGTGTAGCTGTTACCAAATTAAAGCTGCTATATGTAACTTTTCTAACAATATATTTTTAACATATTTCTTCACTCTGTCACTAGATTGATGTTAGAGAGGTAATCTCTGAAAAAAACTAAAAAAAAATATTGTCCCCTTGCTTCTCCAGGTGGTAAATAAGCATTTCTAAAAAGAAAAAGTGACCCGCCATTTTCCAGCCAATAAAAACAAAGTTTGTAACCAGCCAATAAAAACCGAGCTTGAATTCGAATCAGCCAATAAAAACAGAGCTTGAATTTGAATTTTAACAGACCACAAGGGGGCAGTGCCATATATGGCTCTGAGGGGGAGGGATCAGAATGCTTTGCTTGTTGAAATTTTTTCTAAGTGCTGATGTTCTACAGAAACTGCAGACTCCACCTTTAATTTGGGTCCTCTGAGATGTGCTCCGGGAGTTACACGGCTTTCTATTTGTTTTTTCAATCTGTTGTGTTTCTGCTAGATTCAAGTCCATCCAGAAAATACAAAAATACATTTAAAGCCCAATCGCCATTGTTGTCTGTTACAGATAGTACAGCTTCTCTCCTCTCTCAAACGTTCTCTTCTCTTTCTGTGCCTCTTTTCATGTGTTTTGTTCTTTCTTTTACAATTCCAGTCCTGGACCTGTCTTCCAGTCTTACCTGTGATGACCCTAATCTGTTATGTCTGGGTCAGGATGGGGACTACAACCAGGTCTTAAAAATAAAGTCCTCTTTCAAGAACGAGGAACTCCAAGTGTCGGACCATCAGAGCAAACAAACATTTTAAGCACTGTTGTCCTAGAAACAGTTTATTTTAACAATCTTTCTGTAAAGTTGGGGTTGTTTGTGTCAGTGCCTTGAAGTTGGCTGCACACGGGTGTGTAGGGTGGACCTCTGGCATGTGTTCAAGCAACGGTGGTGACGCTCCACCGAGTTGAACACCAGACAACTGCAGCTACAACTGACAGCATATGGTCAGTGTGCAAGATGAGTGTGTATCTGTGCATGAAGATTGTGTGTTCCTGCTCACTACCACTGTGAGATGTACTATCCTGTTGAGAAACAGAATCATATAGATACAACACAGGTGTGTGTGTGTGTTTATCCTGTATCACTTTTAAATGATAATTACCAGAACGCAAGCTTTACTCTCGAGATTCATCATCTAATATTTTGTCATCTATATGATATTGGTGTAATTTTACTTACATTCATATTTTTGGGTTTCTGCCTGAATTTCAATTCAGTTCAGTCACAACAGAGATCGTCTCAGGGCACGGAACAGAAATATTTATACATAAAAATAATAATTTAACATTATTTATCTGAGGAGCAGACTGCTTTGAATTTAACTCCATCGCAGAAATGTCATCTTGAGCAAGCATGAAGGTGTAGTAGACACGGAGGGTGCTATGAGCAGGTGTTATCCTGACAACCTTATCATCAATTATTCACGGGTTCTCTTCTTTTTCGGATTAATCAATTAATTATATGACCAGAATGAAATGTAAATTACATGAAACTATAATTATAGTTGACCCACCAGGGATGGAATCATTTATTAATTACAGAATCATAAAATTACATCATACATGTACACTTTGATTGATTGATCAGATTTTCCTATAATTTAAACGTCAGCAGATTTAAATTGTGGACAACAGAAACAAGTAATAAGATGATATATTTACTTATATCTGAAGGCTCTTAGCTTAAGTTACAGGCAAGAGAAGTTTAAGAGAGAGGAGGAAAAAGAAGGAGGGGAGTCGTTATGACTGAGTGAACGAGTGAAGTTCAACCAGAATGACACTTTTCATGCGACTCTTCAGCTAAACAGCAGGTACGCTGGTAACATCGACGACTCTTTACCTTGCAAGACGATCAGTCTAAGCGCCAGACCAGCCTTAGACGTTACCTTTCAGCGTCTTCTGCGTCTGCGTTGACTGGCAGAAATAGCGGCAATTCCTGGTTGGTTTTCAGAATAAAATATTCCTCAAAAAGAAAATTCTTCAGAGGTTTGGATCTCGTAAGCTCGAGTGGGTTTGCAGCGGCGTGCTGTTAACCCCTGCTGAGGGCCAAGACCTTTGGCTCATGGTCAAAGTCCCACAGCTTAAAGGAAAGTTATTACATCTCAGCTTCCTCGCAGAACTGAACAGTTCCTGGAAGTGGAAACTTTTAAAGAGGGTTTGACTTCAGTGACTTGCTCCTTCACGATTGGTCAGAAGCCAAGAAATAGGAGTGGTTTACCCGAGGTCAAGAGAAGTCAAGAGAGTTTATTATAAGTCAAAGGAGTGACGGTTGTTTAGAAAGAGGGAGATGAGATTGTTTTAGAACAGAACAGAATACAGATGCCAGTTTTATGATTAAACTGATTACAGTCTCACATTTCTAAACAAATACTGAAAGATCAATTTGACATGTCCTTCGACTTAGATAGAGTAACTAATTATCAACATATTGAAGAATAACACCAGCATAATAACAATGATTATGAAATGACAGAAGGTTATTCTGTTGATATATTTGAATTAGAACAAATAAAAGAATCTTGGTGATTTAATTTGTGTCTTTGATTCAAATTAATGGAATAAATAGTGCCCACTGTCTTTTCTTGAAGGTTTCACAGAAAAAGTGTACCACTAAGAGTTTTAGAGACCAAGGTGTATCACTACAAAGGCGACAGTGGAAAGGAAAAACTCCCTCATGAGCAGGGGTCTGCAACCTGCGGCTCTCGGGCCACGTGTGGCTCTTTGGTGCCCCCTGCAGCGGCTCATTCAGGCTTTGGCCAAAACTAAAATAAAACTGAATTTTATTTAAATTACTGCCAACAATGAAAATGACTAGTTTTATCAGATTTTCTGTCATTTTCAAACATGTGAAGAAAAGAACAGATGCAAGGCATAAAACATGTGGACTAAATCAGGCTAGTAGTTTGTTAGCCACTTTAAGTCAACTTCCAGTCTCACAGCGTCTTTCTCTCAAAACCAACAGAATGTTTTGGAAAATATTTAAGACAAGTTGCTGAGAAGGAATATTTGACGAAACTAAGAATAAAACACAAACAAAGTCAAAGTAATTTTTTTAATGTAACTGGATATCCAATAAGCTGGCCTAATTTTATACATGTACCATGTTTAAATGAATGCTTTACTTAATTATTCAACAATTAAGAGAACATATTGGCCTCCAGAGTGCAGTGTTTTAATTTTTACAATTTTTTTCAAAATTAAGTTTTTTTTTCTTTCTTTACATGAATCTGGTCTTTTCTTTTGTATTAAAATGTAAAAGTGTCAATAAATGGTAATAAAAGTTAGACAATGTTCATTTTATAATATCACCCCCACTTTCCAGAAAATCCATCTCCAACAGTTGACAGTACACAGTTGTAGCAGGTTTTACAGTCCTGGACATTGTAATTAATAAACAAAGTGGAAAAAATGGCTCTTTTTTATGACAGAGGTTGCAGACCCCTGCTCATGAGGAAGAAACCTTTAGCAGAACCAGGCTCAGGACAAGCAGTCATCTGCTTTACCGGCTGGGTTTGAGAGGAACAGATATACAA
Source organism: Garcialebias charrua (assembly GCA_038048925.1). Taxonomy (NCBI): domain Eukaryota; kingdom Metazoa; phylum Chordata; class Actinopteri; order Cyprinodontiformes; family Rivulidae; genus Garcialebias; species Garcialebias charrua. The sequence continues at coordinate 30,430 of JBBPBX010006952.1, forward strand.
CGGCAGGCCAAGAATCACATGTTAAAATAGAAACAGTATCAAATGAAAACTATTCAATTTTATCAATTTATTTAAGGAAATTAGGTCTTTAGTGGAAGAAGTCCTTGATGAATTAAAGTTTGAGTTTCAAATGAAAGGACAGGAGCCCAATCTAAAAAAAAATAAACTAAATAAAAAAAATGAAATTTCATGCAGCTTTACATTTTGCAAAATAAGACACATACTGAAAAGACATGGGATTTTAATGATGTCTTTAGTAACTTTATTATCATGGAATTAAATAACTGTTTTAAGATGCTCAGTGTGTTCCTGTTCTTTGAACCGAACTATAATTTTCTTTTTTCTTTTGTTGTTGTTTTCTTCCCTTTAATTCTACTTTTTATATTACCACTAAATATACTTTTTTTTTGCCTCAAGTCCATCCATCCTTTGTTCCATTTGTTCCAGAGTCAGGTCATGGGGGCAGCAGCTTGAGCAGGGAGGTCCAGACATCTCGCACTTCCAGCTCTTCTGGGGGGAGCCCCAGGCCAACTGAGAGATATAGTCTCTCCAGCTTGTCCTGGGTCTTCCCCGGTGTCTCCTCTCAGGTCGACATGCCCAAAGCACCTCCCTAGGGAGGCGCCCTGGGGGGCATCCTTACCAGATGCCCGAACCACCTCAACTGGCTCCTGTCAATGTAAAGGAGCAGCAGTTGTACTCTGAGTCCCTCCTGGATAACTGAACTTCTCACCCTATCACTAAGAGAGAGTATACAGTTAACTTGCAGAAGAAACTAATTTCAACTGCCTGCATCCACAATTTCATTGTTTCTGTCACTACCCAGAGCTCGTGAACTTAGGTGAGGGCAGGAACACAGACCGACCGGTAAACAGAGAGCTTTGCCTTACAGCTCTGCTCCCTCTTCACTCCAAATGACTGGTACAGAGTCTGCAATATTGCAGATGCTGCACCAATCCCTCTGCCAATCTCACGCTTCATTTTTCCACTTGAGGCAGAACCTCAACTTCAACCTAAAGCCAAGACGGTGTGGTGGCAGGGGAATCGGACTTGGGATCCGAAGGACCCAGGTTCGAACCCTGGCCACGGCACACCTTGGGGTGTCTATAAGTGCACATCTATTTTCCCCAGCTCCCCGGGCGCTGACCACGGCTGCTCACTGCACCACCTGGTGGTGGTTGGGTTAAATGCAGAGACCAATTTCGTCTGTCAAGTATGGGAACACACACAGATGACAAAAATGTGACTTTTTATTTATTTATTATTATTAAAGAGAGCAATCCACCTTTTACTAACTGAGGACCATGGCCTCAGATTTGGAGGTGCTGATTCTCATCCCAACCACTTCACACTCAGCTGTGAACCGCTCCAGTGAGAGCTGAAGATCACGGCATGATAAGCCAATAGGACCCCATCATCTGCAAAGACCAGAGATGGAGTCCTGAGGCCACTAAACCGGAATCCATCCGCCAGATGGCTGCACTGAGAAATTCTGTCCATAAAAGTTATGAACAGAATTGGTGACAACAGGCAGCCCTGGCTGAGTCCAACTCCCACCCTGAAGGGGTCCGACTTACTGCCGGCAATGTGAACCAAACCCTTGCACCGCTTGTATAGGGACTGAACAGCCCGTAACAACAAGCCCCCAATTCCATACTCACAGAGCACCCCCCACAGTGTACCCAGAGGAACACGGTCAAATGCCTTCTCCAAGTCCACAACACACATGACCCCTTGAGGACCCTAGTGAGGGTAAAGAGCATGTCCAGTGTTAATAACAATGAATTCAATTTATAACGCACTTTTCATTAGTGAAAATCTCAAAGTGCTACACACATTGAATGCTACACACATTCATACACTGGTAGCGGCAGACTACCATGCAAGGTGCTTTCCAGTCCTACAGGGAGCAACTCGGGGTTAAGTGTCTTGCCCAAGGACACAACGACACATGGTGTGGGGAACCGGGATTCGAACCGCCAACCTTCCGATCGGGGGACGACTGCCATTACCACTACGCCACGGCCGCCCTCTATTCCAGGTCAGGACAGAACCTGCATTGTTCCTCTTGGATCTGAGGATCGACCAACGATCTGACTCGCTTCTCCAGTACCTATAGACCTTACCAGGGAGGCTAATGAGAGTGATGCCCCTGTAATTGGAGCACACCCTCCGGCCCCGCTTTTTCAAGAGGGGAACCACCACCCCAGTCTGCCAATCCAGTGGCACTGCCCCTAATGTCCACGTGATGTTGCAAATGCGTGTCAACCAAGAAAGCCCCCCAACATCCAGAGCCTTAGGAAATCAGGGCGAATGTCATCCACCCCCCGGAGCCCTCCTGCCGTGAAGCTTTTTAACTACCTCGATGACCTCAGCCACAGATATGCACAGACCGACCCCAAAGTCCCCAGACTCAGCTTCCTCCATGGAAGACGTGCTGGTGGGATTGAGAAGGTCCAAGAAGTATTCCTTCCACCTCCCTTGCCTCAAGTCATACATTCATTTTATTCATGTAACAAAAACATTTCCTTTGATCTCAAGTTAAATACTTTTGGGTCATTTTTTAACCTCTTTCACTAAAATTTACGTTACATGAACAGTGTCAAATGGAATTTCATCTCAATGTTTAGTTTAGTTTTTTAAATGTAAATTATGATATTTCTTCAAAGAGAAGAACTCACAATTTAAGATATTTTATGAGAATGAAAATTGTATTAACCTTGCAGTGATCTATCTTTCCTTGCTTCAAATATTGTGCTCCGAGGCTAGATAATATATACACTATTAATAATCCATAAATAAATCAGTTTTACAATGTGTATTCTACAACTCTTAAATGTGAGCTTCATAGAACCATAAGATACGGTGGCCGAGGGGTGCAAACGTGCTGCAGAAGAGATAAGCGCTGCAAATTTAAAAAGATGGCTGCAAATTTAAAAAAAGAGCTGCAAATTTAAAAAAAGAGCTGCAAATTTAAAAAAAGAGCTGCAAATTAAAAAAAAAAGCTGCAAATTTAAAATAAGAGCTGCAAATTTAAAAAAAAAAAGCTGCAAATAGAAAAAGCTACAACGGAAGTGCTCCAGACCACTAGGGGCAGTCGAACAAAGAACAAATCATAAAGCATATTATAGTTTTCGGAATGGCACTAGTTATTTGTGTATTTTAACTTATTTATTTTAAGAATATTTTACACGTATTTGAAACTATCTCGTTGTATTTCTTTTAATATTGTGCCGGAGAAGAGCATTGCAAGAATGCCAAGTTGGGTCAGTGGTCTAAGTCTCTGACTTTAAGAGATGTTTTGGGATGCGGAAGACCGGGGTTCGATCCCGGGTCTCGGAAGTTTTGTGGTGTTACTTTCTTTTTTTTTAAGCCTTTTGTTTTGGATACATCGGGTGGAATAGATAAATACATCTACATGTTTATTCTTTGTTGTTTCTTGGTTCGATCTATCCAAAACAAAAGGCTTTAAAAAAAAAGAAAGTAATACCACAAGATTTCCGACACCGGGGATCGAACTCGAGTCTCCCGCATCCCAAAACATCTCTTAGAGTCAAAGACTTGGACCACTGACCCAACCTGTCATTCTTGTATTGCTCTTCCTACGCACAATATTAAAACAAATACAACGAGATATTTTTGGAAAAGTGTAAAATATTCTTACAATAAACAAGTTAAAATACACAAATAACTAGTGCCATTCCGAAAACTATAAGTGTAAAATATTTTTACAATAAATAAGTTAAAATACACAAATAACTAGTGCCATTCCGAAAACTATAATATACTTTATGATTTGTTCTTTGTTCGACTGCCCCTAGTGGTCTGGAGCACTTCCGTTGTAGCTTTTTCTATTTGCAGCTCTTTTTTTAAATGTGCAGCCGTCCGTTTGCAGAGCGTTTTGTTTTAGCAGCACGTTTGCACCCCTCGGCCACCGTAATAAGAGGCGTGAAGCAGAGCTCAGCTGTGTTGACATGGAGCATTACGCACTAAATGTGATGGATGTCTCCACGTATTTACAAAGTACAAAGTATAACATATTAAGTCATTTAGCAGTTCTTTTTGTGGTTAACCTTATTTGAACAAGCTGTAGAGTTGCTGTTCATCTTCAGTCTTCCCTGTTATGAATCTGTTTATAGTTCAAGAGTTTTAATCCGCAGCTTCAAATCAGCAGCAGGGCAACAATTAGCTTAACTGTGTATTTATGCAACTTAAATTGGAAAACAGAGTATAGGTGTGTATGCGTGAGCAGAGCACACAAGTTTGTCCAGCTTCTCACTGAGAGGAAGCAGAAGCTTTCATTCTCCACAGGTAAGCTGCTCATCCGTGAGTGTGTGTCACTTCGAGGCGAAAGTGTGTTTCCCCCTGCATGAGTGCAGGTGACCATGTGTGTGTTTGCGTCGGAAGCGCGAGCGTTCACAGTCGCAGTAGGTAAGCTGTTGATTTGACATCTCAGAGTTTTCCTCCACCATCTGTGGCCCATACACTCGAGCACCAACGCAAATGCAGGAGCATCACATGACTGCAGCCTACCTGCTTCACAGCAGAGCAAACAACAACTTGCCAGGATCATGGTAAACAAAGTGTGCGATCTCTATATGTGTATGAGTAGATATGTGTGTCCATGTGTGTGTGCTGGCTGCTGTCCCATGATCCAGGCCAAAGACTCCGGCTCTCACACAGAACGAGCTGGTTCTCTGCCAGACTGCTGACGTGTTTTGCAAGCTTCCCTTTTTGTTTCTGTTCTATTCCTCGTCACGGCGCTGCTACTGTTGCTCTCATGTTTCTGTTAATTGTGCTGTGAGTACAAACATCGTCAGTGATTTCATTCACAGGAACAATCATTAAAACCTCTGCAGATTGAAACACACATGGTAACATCTTTTAGTCTTAAAAAGCATTAATTTGAGCTCACTAAATCCTGGGACTTGCAGGTGCATCCCTCACAGAGGATGTCCTGCAGAATAACACCTTTGTCTGTGTTGAGAGAGAAGCTCAGGAGCACAACAGGTTTGTTCTCCAGATCACAACCTCATCACCGACGCCTTGCATCAAATTCAGCATGGTAAATGTTTGGCCATATTGCTAAAAGAGCTGTGCAGTGTCGAACTATCAGCACGAATCCAGATCCACATGGAACCTTTCCAAGACTGCTGAGTCTGCTGAAACCTCAGCAAACATAATTTGTGCGTGACATTGTGAATTTAAGTTGTGAGGATACAGATTAAATGCTCACTATCAGACCTCAGGCAGAATATTTTTTTTTTAGATTACGAAAGTGAATTTTTAAAAGCTGTGCAAAGTGGGGGCGGCCTACACACACACACGGCAGGGCGGGGATATGTGTGAATTATTAAAGTTGCCAAT
>JBBPBX010006952.1:35906-46582 GCA_038048925.1 Garcialebias charrua
AGGGCACCAAAGGTATCAAATAATGGGCCAAACCAAGTAGACTGAAAACAGTAGGGGACACTGGATGAATGGCAATTTACATTTCACATCTGACATTTCACATAATTGGCCAAAGGAAGTGTCTCCACTGTCCTGTGTACCATCATGTTTGTTCCAAACTACAGCAGGTGACTTTAGAATGAAAATTTCCTGATATTTTAGCTCAACTGTTGTCACAAACAGGTATTTGAGTAATTTAAAAACTGTTTATTTTGTACCATTTAGGTTATGACTGGACACAATTTTCAAAGATCATCTAATGTTGGCCATCTATCCCAGTGAATAAAAACCAATAGTTTCAGGCATTTTATGAAACTTCTGGGGCCTCATGTATCAAAAACCTGCGTGGATTTCCTACTGAAAAGTGACGTACGGTGAAATCCAGAAAAGTGTCTACGCACAAAAAGATCCAGATTTATCAAACTGTGCGTACACCTGAATCCACGCACATTCCTTTTGTACATCACAATTGACGTGGAACTGAGCGCACGTGAGACACCTCCCCTGACACGCCTACATTTACATATGTTAAACAGATGCAAATTACTTCCTGCATGTGTGAAGGACATGTTTGTTTGATCCCTGCGCGATCAGAAATCATTTCTAGATTCGGGAAAATAATGAATTCAATATAATATGAGTGAGGACAAACATCCTAAGTAAGAATAGTAATAAAATGTGTTCATCATGCAAAGAACGAGTGATTGTCGGTATTTGTGTGCGCGCGCACCCTGCTGTGGTGCGCGAACCGGCTCATTCATTCATTCTGTGTGGAAATATTAACTTTGCGCACGAGTTTATTACCATTATTACTGTAAACACAGAGGAACTTACTTGGATGTTTGCTAGAACATAGATCTTTGTTTATGTAGATGATGTGAAGAAACGAGTCTGTGCGTCTTGGTGGAGACTTTTCATGACATGATGTTGGAGTCTCCAGACGCAGCGCGCGCCCCGCAGCCCTGTGCGCAGTCTGTCTGTGAAGCTTTTGCTCTCCTACAAGTTATATAAGGTGTACTTTCACGTGTCATTTTGGAGAAATCTACAATAAACGCAGATAATGAAACACCTCCAGCTGCCGTGTCGACACCGGTGAGGGTGCGCGCGCGCTCCAAGCGCGACCACTCAGCCTTTGGAAACATATGGATGAGACCATTCCATTGGACATGATCCGGCTTTGTGTGGACTGGACTGCACAGTCCCGATCGACCTGCAGCTCCCTCTGTGGAACAGTTTGACCGCTGCTTCTGTATGCACGCGTGATGCACGGCTCCCCAGAGCGCAGCATGCAGTGCCAAACTGGAAAATTATTATTTCTGAAAACGGCTGATAAGCCATATCCTAGATCGGAAAACTATATCTGTTTCTAAATAAATGCTCTGCGTGTTACACTATTTATTATAACCTCCAGTAAGGCTGAATGAATCCGTTCCTGTTAAATTTATTTTTGGCACAACGTTGCGCGTCCTTTATTTCACTGCGTCATGTGGATGTAATACTTGTTAATCGTGTGTTTGGAGGGAATATTAATCATTTACACATCTTGAACTGTTAATAATAATAATAATAATAATAATAATAATAATAATAATAATAATGAATTCAATTTATAACGCACTTTTCATTAATGGAAATCTCAAAGTGCTACAAGGTGCAACATATTTGAATGTCAATAAGACAAATAATAAAACAATTAAAATCAACAACAGTATCAACTCAGATCAAAAGTAGAATCATGAGGAGGAAGAGTATGCTCGGTTGAAAAGAAAGGTCTTCAAGCCGCTCTTAAAGTCAACCACAGACTGTGGGGCTTCAGTTTCTCTGAAACACCTGTAAGTGTCGCCAAAGGAACAAGAACCACAGAAACGTGCGTACGCCTGCTCGGGAGCTTGCGTGGATATGTACCTGGATGCGCATATATTCACGTTCAGTTCAGTTTTGATACATACGGGCTTTTGCGTGGGAAGTGACGTGCGCAATGTTTTTGTGCGCACGCATGGTTGATACATGAGGCCCCTGGTCTGCACTGCAGCACATGTCAGAACATCTACTGTATTTGTCGCCCTTATTGGACACAACGCTTCTGGTAATTATTGCCATGCAGGCGATTAAAGCTTGCATCTCAAGCTTGTGGCCAATTTGATGTTAATAAAATACAGTATAATAAAACAATATTTATTACAAGTTCTTGGTAGATAAGAATCTTTGGTACCACTTTACAATAAGGCTCCCTTCATAGATTCAGATTCAGATATTCTTTATTGTCATTTGCACCACATGTGGGGTTTAAAAATGCTTATTGTGTTTACAAGGTAGTAACTTAATCTGAAATGTTCAATATAACAACTCTAGATGAAATATATAGGTGAATAGATTTGGCTCACTATTTGGCAATAGACTGATCAGTTTTGTCTCTGTCACCCTTAATTAATGCATAATAAACAGTTATTTATAAAGTGTTTGTAGAGGAATTAATAACGTATCTAGCCATCTATAAGAGGAGCCTTATTGTAAAGTGGTGCTGAATCTTTTCACAAACAAGCCTGGTTTCATAAATAAAATACAATAACAATTAACATAACAACGAGACTGAGTAATAATTAAATAATAACTACCAGGCTGAAATGTACTTCCTACTTTTTTCTGCAACTCAGCATCAATAATTTATCCACTGAATACTTTTTCTTTAATTTTTAGGAAAAAGTTTAAAACTCCACATCAAACTTCTTCTTTCAAAACTGTTTTTTCCCCTCCCATATTCAGTGCAGCCATCATTCTGTGCTTTAAGCTAAGAGCACTACTTACCGTGGTGGCGAGTCAGGGTACAGATTGCTAATCTGAGACGGATTCTCTCGAAATGAGTCAAAGTCTAAGCCAGGAGGAAAGTCCTCTACACAGCTAGACCTCAGTTCACCTGTTGAACCTCCAAAGTAAAAACCGTCAGGTCCTGGAGAAACAGGTAATTAGGAGTTACACAATATTACAGTAAGTAATAACCTAATAATGACTAATAGTAATGGTAATATATAAAATGTAAAAACAAAACACATTTTGCTTGTCAGTCAAAAGCTTCAAGATTAAGAAAGCTGTTGGGTAATCAGCAGAAATGTCACAGACTGACCATAGCTGCCACGGAAGTGTGGGTTTCGTAGTCGACTGTCTTTGCGTAGGCTGCCGATGATGATGGTGACGCAGGAGAGGAAGAGGACGAGACCTATGACGATCCCGGCCACCACCAGAGGAGACACCAGGAGAGATGTCTCCCCGACTGATTCCCTCTCACCCCGACAGTCTGGGTACTCCCCATGGCTCTGGTTGGAGCTCACTGCTGGGAGGCAGAAAAAGATGGAGGTCAGTCTTGAGTCCGTGGAAACAGTCTGCTTAAATGTTCAGACTTAAACCTTTACAATTCAACGTTTTAACTGGAACCATATAGGGTTGAATTTGTTTAAGAATGTGCAGATGTGAAAAGCATTTTTTGCAAAGTTTCATATTGTAACAACCGATTTGTCTTCTGGAGAAACTACTATCAAAGTTCATGCTCAATAATCCAGGTAAAAAAATCCAACAAATTAAAAGTCAGTTCCCTTATCAGTCAGTCACTCGGTGCAACATAAATGCTATGGGAAATTGCGCCCCGCGCGATTACCTGAAGGAATACAATCACGCCTTTACGGCAGGGGCGTCAGCGTCACGCCAGAGTCCCCTCCCTCTGGTATTTAAGAAGCGGACGCCCATCCTACTTTCTCTTATTGCCCTTCACCTCGCTTAAACCTGAACTTCGTGGGACTTCTCTGTTGTCACATCGCTCGATCAGAGGTGAGCTTGCTCCCTACGCTGAGCGTACAGAGAAATTTTCCTGCGTACTGCTGGGCTGGCGGAAGCTAGTCCAGCGTTTTTCTACTTACCTCGAAGTTTTCTTCTCTCTCCACAGCTGCTTCGCTCGATGGCGCTAACTGCGTCACAACACTCCCTGCTAACCTTTAGCAGGCTAGCCAGCGAAAGCGACACGACGGAGAGGACGTCTTCAAACAAAAGGAAACTAGGAACAGCCTTGACGCTTCTCGTCTCCGGACATGGCTCCCGAGAAGGGAAAACGGAGGTCAAAAGTTCCGAAGAAAACCAGTAGGATGGCCAGCCCTCGCTCGCACCCCTGCCCCAGCGGCAAGTCCCTCTCGGCGACGGACACCCACGAGGCCTGTCCTGTCTGCCTAGGGATCCTGCACGCAAGAAAAGCGCTGGAATTCCCCGACTTCTGCTCCCACTGCTGTCGGATACCGACGGTAGTGCGGAAACGCTGCGCGGATGCGTTGGCTAAGACCATGGAGAAGACCGCGGCGCTGAAGGCCGCACGCCACACAGAACTGCTCGCTTCCGAACCGGAGCTCAAGAACATGGACCTGGAATGCAACGGTCAGGTCGGGTATGAGAACGTGTCGGACTCCTCGGTCCCGGTCGAGGACTCGACGCCCGAAGTGTCTGACCAAGACGCCGAGTACGGTCGCAGAGGGGAAAGTGCGGATTCCTCTCAGAACCTGGCGCAAGTTCTACCGGAACCAGACGTGTCGTCCCTGCTCTGCTTGACTTGTGCCACAGGGCGGCGGACGCCTTGCAGGTCACGTGGCCAGACCCCACGCCTCGCCAACAGGTTACGAGGCTGGCGGGAAATTACTACTACGCGAAGCAGCAGCCGACGACATTGCAGAAAATGCCCATTTTCCCGGACTTCCTCATGGAACTCACGCGCTCCTGGGCGGAACCCGGAGCTCCCATGATGCTACCACTATCCCGGCTCCTGGATGTTGCAGGAATGGAGGCAGCAGGTCTCGCCAGCGCACCCCAGATAGAGGAGACCCTGGCGGCTCATCTGGCCCCCGCAGCTACGGGGGCGAAGCCAGCGCTGCCCAGCAGGGCCTGCCACGCTTCGGAGAAACAGCTCGAGAAATGCTACCGGGCTCAAGGCCTCGCGGCTCGTGCGATGAACGCTTCAACCATGATGCAGGCGTACCTGGCAGAAAAACTGCAGGAACTCCAAGTAACGACAAACGAACAAGCCGCAACAGAGACCATGGAGGAGGCCCGCAGGGCTTCTGACTTCGTGCTCCGCATGATGGGGACAATAGCCATCACACAAGGCAGAGCAATGGCGGAAGTGGTTGTTGCCCAGCGCCATCTTTGGTTGACTTTGATGGACCTCCCAGAAAATCAGAGGTCCCTCTTCCTTCAGCACCCGATCGAGCCGACGGGACTCTTTGGGGGAGCCTTGGAACGCATCCAGGCCAGGTTGGAACAAAAACGCAAACAGGCGGAAGCCCTCCACTTTGCACCCTCCAAGGAAGCAATGCGTGGCCCTCAGCGGAAGAGACCCGCTGGCGACGGAGAGCCTTTTCAGCATCAGGCGGTCAGGCCGAGGGCCTCCTCGATCACCCCATGTGGAAAGCAGATTTGGGCCTGATGAAACAGGACAAACTCATGATTTTACAGGTTTGCCCGCCTACGCGGTACGGGAACCTGACCTTTTGAGCCCAGTCTTCACTTGTAAAACACTACAAGGAGCTGGTGACATGTGTGTGGGCACTGAACATGACTCGCCTACTGTATGTGTAATAAAAACAAACACTGTTTCATGCATATACAAAAATAAAAGTACCAAAGCACAAACTGCCCTGGTTCTTGACTCGAGTCCCACTTTTATAAAACACAAACCACTTGGTCAAACTATGAACCGCAGCAAGATGTGCGAGCTCTGTCCGAGCTCTGTCTGAGACAGTCAGATCTCGCAATATCCTCTGTCGGGCTGACCAGCTTGCTCGAGAGCTCGCGAGAGGGGTCAAAGGCCACTCCTCCTGCACTCAAACATGACAAGCAGCGATTAGACATGCCTTCCAGGCTCATGGCGCACGCGTAGGCCTGGAGGGCGTGTCTACCAAACGAATGGGTCATGAAGACAATACGTCATGGGCTCAAGCTGCAGTTCGCCAAGAGACCGTCCCCCTTCACAGGGGTGCTGCAATCCAATATTAACCCTGCACGCGCACACCTACTGAGGGAGGAAGTATTGATGATACTACAGAAAGGAGTAATAAGTTTGGTCCCGAAACGCAAACTACGCACCGGTCACTACAGCAAGTACTTCCTGGTGAGACCGATCTTGGATCTCCGGACTCTGAACAAGAGAATAAGAACTTTCAAGTTCAAGATGCTTACACTGCGACAGGTCCTCCAGTCTGTGAGATCAGGAGACTACGCATGTGCAATGGATTTGAAGGACGCCTACTTCCATGTGGGCGTGTGGAGGAAGCACAGGAAATTCCTCCGTTTTGCTTTCGAAGGAAAGGGTTATGAATTCAAAGCTTTACCCTTCAGTTTGAAGATGGCTCCTCATACATTTACTAAATATCTGGATGCAACCCTGACCCCTCTTAGGAATCAAGGAGTCAGGATTATGAACTACCTGGATGACCTCCTGATTCTGGCCGGAAGCAGAATACAGGCCCAGTCACACTCCTGTAGGGTGATTTCTCACCTGGAGTCTCTCGGTTTTGTCATAAACCTACAAAAGAGTGACCTAACCCCATCATGGATTACCGTATTTCTGGAAGTACAGGTCGACACCATCCGGTACAGAGCATGGCTCTCAAAGGAACAAGCTTCCTCGATTCGCCATTGCTTGGCAAAGTTTAAACTGGATCAGCGGGTCCCCCTGAAAACGTGCCAACGCTTCTTAGGCCTCTTGGCGGCAGCCATACCCTATGTGCCACACGCATTGCTGAAAATGCAGGCCCTACAAGTGTGGCTAAACCAACAGACACAACTTGCCCTGCCTGGTCGAATAGGAAAGGTCAGGATAGATTCAGAGTGCCTGAGGGCCCTGGAACCTTGGAGAGACTTGTCTGTTTTCACGGAAGGGGTCCCGTTGGGTAGAGTGTCGTCTCGTGTGGTCATCACGACGGATGCCTCAAAAACAGGATGGGGGCGGTCTGCAGAAATCAGAATGCCCGAGGACTTTGGAATGAACAGGAAGCAAGATTACATATCAACTTCCTGGAATTGTTGGCCGTATTCCTGTCAGTGAAATACTTTTTTGGCAAAGGTCTGATTGCAGGGTAGCACGTCCTGGTGAAATCAGATAACAGGACCATGGTGTCCTTCATCAACAGGGAGGGAGGGACAAGATCCCAAGCCCTCCTCAGCCTGATGCGGAAGTTGCTCACATGGTGTGCTCCGAGAATATTGTCGCTCAGGGCGACTCATGTTCCCGGTGAACTGAATTATGGAGCAGATGCCCTCTCGAGAGGGCCTCTCTTGGCGTCAGAATGGAGACTGAACCCACGAGTTGTGGATCAGGTCTGGTCACGATTTGGGAGAGCCTCAGTGGACTTGTTCGCTTGCAGAGCTAGCTCACAGTGTGACCTTTACTTCTCTTTAAAGGAAACAGACGCACAGTTGGGAATAGATGCTCTGGCCCATGATTGGCCAGCAGGGGTGCTGTACTATGCTTTTCCACCTGTCCCTCTGATCCAGGTGACATTGGAACGTGTACATCAGGGAGCCCTCTCCCTGATACTGATAGCCCCCAGGTGGCCGCAGAAACCGTGGTTCCCGGAATTGATCTCAATGTTATCAGGGATACCATGGGAGTTGCCTTCCCACAGGGACCTGCTGACTCAGGCACGTGGGCAGCTTCTGCACCCACGTCCGGAGCTGTGGAAGCTTTCAGCCTGGCCACTGAAGTGGACTGGCTGAGGGCCTAAAGTCGGATCGTTTTTTCTCCAAAAAAAAACAACAACAAAAAATGCAACAACATACACAAGGGAGTCCCTTGGTGTTTATGTTTACTTGGGAGATGTTCAGTGGAAGGGTTCCCCTCTCCTTAACTGGTCTCCTACATCAGGATGCCCCCTTTAACAGTCCTAGTAAGTTGTCTGTTCAAGGAGCAGATGAGGGACTTGTGCGTGCCCCTTGTCTATATTAATTTCTTTCCCTTGGGGACCTGGAAAGTTACCTTGTGCTTGAACTGGGTTCTTTACCTCCACATTACCATCTGGTTGCCAGTGGCATAAGGGGTCCCTTGCCCTTTTCCTCCTGTTTCTCAAAATTTCCAGGGAAATAGGAGATGATGGGTAATTACACTAGCGGAGAACGCTTGTGCTGTCTCTAGCTGGTGTTTTCACCTATGTGTCCATTGGTAGCATCAGAGAGTCAGAGAGAGAGAGAGAGAGAGAGAGAGAGAGAGGTTGATTTTCTGCATGTGGCATTTTTCTTCTCAGGCTGTGCTCTCTACATACCTTGTAGAGAGCGGCTGGGAAATGCTTGCCATATTAAGGCAGATGTTCTCACATGCATTTTGCTGAGCATTTCAAGGGCGTGAATGGATTACGTTCCCATAGCATTTATGTTGCACCGAGTGACTGACTGATAAGGGAACTGAAAGTTATGCACCATAACTCATGTTCCCTGAAGGAAGGGAACGAGGTGCAACATACCTGGCCCTTTCAATGCTGAAAGCTCGGTGAAGTGCATTGTAGAGAAAGTAGGATGGGCGTCCGCGTCTTAAATACCCAGAGGGAGGGGACTCTGGCGTGACGCTGACGCCCCTGCCGTAAAGGCGTGATTGTATTCCTTCAGGGAATCGCGCGGGGCGCAATTTCCCATAGCATTTATGTTGCACCTCGTTCCCTTCCTTCAGGGAACATGAGTTATGGTGCATAACTTTCAGGTTCTCTGGACGGTATATAAATACTAACAAATACAAGTATTAACTTTTATCAGAGCTCTTTTGGTGTATCAAAGGCATAATAAATATGATGTTTCTGTTAATCATTTCAGAAAGTGAAACTCATATTAAACAGATTCATTAGACATGAAGTGGCATATTCCAAGCCTTTAATGCTTATAATTTTAATGATTATGGCTTATAAATAATGAAAAACCAAAATTCAGTGTCTGTGTAATCTGCCATTTCTCATATATATTCTCCAATCATCACCACTTCAGCAGCGTACATGTATTGTTGCTTTGTCACGCCACGTCTGGTTCTCCTTGCTCCTTTTTGTGAGTTTTCCTCCCTGAGTTCCTGCAAGTTTGTGCTGTGAATAAAACAAGTTTTATTCTTTGAACTCCTCAAGTCTGGTAGCACGGTGGCACAGTTGGTAGAGCTGCTGCCTCTCGGCAAGAAGGTTATCTAATCGAATCCCACCGGGGGGGCCAGAGTGGAGTTTACATGTTCTCTTTGTGCATGCATGGGTTTTCTCTAGGTACTCCGGTTTCCTCCCACAGACTAAAAACATGCATGTTAGGCTGATTGGTAACTCTAAATTGTCTCTAGGTGTGAGTGAGAGAGTGAATGGTTGTTTGTGATGGACTGGAGACCTGTCCATATGTCCCTCGCATCTCGCACAGTGATGGCTGGTTATGGGCACTAGTAACCCACGACCCAAAAAGGAATAAGCAGATGATGGATGGATAGAACTTCTCAAGTCAATCCACATTCAGGATTCAATCCTCTTGCGATGTAATTATTTTGTTTGTTTGGTACGATCAATTAGCTGTGGTGACCATTTTGAATCGTGCTGACTTTAAACATTAATAAGACAGTGATGCAAAGCCAGTGATTACTTTCTGAGGGTTTCAATAAAATGTGTCCGTTGGGGATATTTTGCTAACTCGGACACGGACAAACAGTCATGTCTGTGTATTTCATGTCAGTAAGCAATTTTAAAAAGGCTTTTAAAATTAATATTACTAACTATTGTTTACTTTGTATGATGCATTAATCAAAACTTAAACATTTTCATGTGTTATGTTTTTTTTTTTTTTTTCAATCTCAGGTTAGTGTGGGAACTGCTAACTCTGTTGCAAAATTCCCCTTTTTTTTTTTTTTTTTACTTCTAAAGCTGCATTCCAAACAGTAACATGGCATTTTGTTGTGTTGTGTAACGGCCGTCTCCTCATGCACACATTGTACCGTCTCTTTATGCCTGCTCTTTCTCTCCTCCTTCTTTCCTTCTCACTCTCCCTGAAGACTTATTCCATTTCAGTGTGTGACAGATAATTAGAGCTAGAGCGCGCGCACACAGTCATCATTATCATTAGATTACAGAACAATCCTGTTCCTTTCCATTTCTGTTTAGTGTCTCATCTGTCTGTTTGCTCTGCCTGTCCAATCTCTGTCTGCTTTCCTGGCAAACCGCTTATTTGTCTGACTGCTGGTCACTTTAAACCAGTGGCAAAATGTTTGCATCATGGTAAAAAAAATAGAAAACTGCTTTACACTGAGTTTCTGCAATTGTTTTGTTCATGCTGTTGACAAAAAATGTTCTGCAGTAAAGGTAAAGCATACTTTATATGGCCCTAATCTTTTATAGTGACATCATGTTTTAGTTTACAGAAATATGACTTTCACAGACTTTGATTTAGTAAAGAAAAGTATTTACTTTTTTAAATATATATAATCTTGTACTGTATAGCAAATTTAAAAAAAAAAAGCTTTTTGCCAATAAAAAAGAAATAATTTGTCATGACCAAAAACAAACCTGTGATTCTATTTTTTATTTTTACATTTGTTCTGAACTTTTAGACAAGCTTTAGATCTGACTTTTTTTTTTACCATGCACATTGCACAGTTTTCTTTCTCC
>JBBPBX010006952.1:46660-66768 GCA_038048925.1 Garcialebias charrua
CTAGCCTCCCTCCTGCTTTTGCTCTTTGTCCTGTTATCCCTATCGGATCATCTCTTTACATATCTTCCAAATTGTAAATAATGGATCTGGTCAACTGGGCTCTCTATGCAAATGATACATTTTTCTCGACCAGAAAACAGGGCAAGGAGAGCCCTCTTGCCCTGACGGGGCACTTGCAGCTGGATACACGATGGATTCCTGGGGCAGTGGAAGATGGTGTGTCTGTCAGTATTGTCGGTGGAGGATGTAGAAGACGTGTGTGAAGGAAGGTGCTGTGCAGTGAGCACTCAAACTCAAATGCTGTGTGAGCTGAGCTGTAGATTTCTGAGAATCGCAGGCCACTTGTGGCTCCTGAAACTCGCTGGCGAGAAGGAATTGACCCCGGCGGCGCTGACCACTAAAATTAGTCTGTTTTGTAGTCGCCATTGAGACGTACCAGTAGAACTATCAGGCAAACAGAAATCAGGCCGAGTCGGTCTGACTCAAAGTAACTGTTGTTATCTGAATCTGGCTCCCCTGTGTCACCCTTGAATTGGCCATCTCAGACCCTGTTTACATGAAAATGATTTATGTTGCAAATGGAAGAGTTTTGTTGCGTTTGTACTGTTCATTTACACGAAAATAGTGACGACGGCACAATTTGAGAATGGGTTCCAGAGTGCAGTGGTTCAAAAACGTCCTGGTGCATTGTCGTGTAAACAGAAAAAATAGATGTTTTCTGTCAGGGAATCCCTGGCTCATGCACAGTATGACGCAAATCACAACGGCTTCCTACAATCCACAGAAGAAGAAACTATTGACAATGGCGGATACCAGACTATTGTTTGTGCTTCTGACTATTATAAATCTCACTACGGTCTTTTCTACCTCTTTACTTAAATCTTCAAAGATGGATCTCTTACACTTACACTCACCCTAAGCAACAGTTGAACCTCGTCGTCTGTCCATATAAATATTTTTATTCTCTGCCATCTCGACCATTGTAATGGCTTTCAGGTAGAACTTATTGCTTTATTTTTTATACAGGCACACTTAGAGTTTCAAATTTTAAAGAACATAGCACCAGTTATGGTGGTGGTGTGGGAATTACACCATTTCCACATCAGCTGTTGCTGTGTAAACAGAGATTGTAATTAAAACATTTTCATGTAAATGTGTTAAGAGAAATGGGGAGAAAAAAAAAATCTGTTTTCATTGGATCATTATCGTGTGAACAGAGCCTCAAACTCTCCTGGATATTATGAACAAGAAGCTCTGCTCACTTGGACAGGAAGTACTGAAATGTAACTTAATTGTGTTTCGGTTCTATAACAATAATAATAATAATAATAATTCTTTATTCATTTCATATCCTAAAAACAAATTAATTATATTTACAACAACAATTATATTTACAACAAAAAGAAAAGAAAACCAATACAATGAAATGAAAGGTAGCAGAGATAAGAAAACAATTCTTATAATATCTACGCCTTTTTTTCTCATAAACAAAATCAAACAATAACATTCTTCAGTTTGTAAAACAATAAAACAAAAAAAATGAAATCCCTCTAGAACAGTGGTTCTTAACCTGGGTTCGATCGAACCCCAGGGGTTCGATAAGTCGGTCTCAGGGGTTCTGCGGAGCCTCTGCTGCAGAGGTAAAGACACACTTTTGTGATGAAACTCTTATGGGGCCTGAATAAAGTAATACCGTAATTTGTTGTGAGTTCATGCACTGAGTTGGCTTTGTTCTTTGAGCAAGGTGATGTTAATGCACAGTTCATTTTGTGCACCAGTAAACTGAATTTAGAATTTGGAAGAAAAAAAAACATTTTATTTATTACCAAAGAAGGGTTCAGTGAGTGGGCATATGAAACTGGTGGGTTCGGTACCTCAAAAAAGGTTAAGAACCACTGCTCTAGAACAACAATTCCGATGAGGTACACATTATAGTTTCATATTTTTTTAGCAATCCACACTTTATCAATTTCTTAAACATGTACATTGACTTGGCACTTTTAATATCATTTTCTAGATTATTCTACAATCTCACTCCTTGTATCGAGGTACAACATTCTTTCAAACTGGTTCTAAATTTAGTTGTTATGAACATCTCCATTCCCTTAAGATTATAGCAGCTTTCTCTCTTTGTAAAAATTCTCTGGATGTTCAAAGGTAATGCATTTTGGTGATCCCTATACATAACTAACAACATTTTATAATCAATCAAGTTGTGAAATTTCAATAATTTCAGTTTACAAAATAATATATTAGATGGATGAAGGCTATGTTTTTGAGTTTCGAATAAAGCTGATACTTCTGAATTTTCTGTTATTTTACAGAAAAAAGCTGAATTTATTCAAATGTTTAACATTTATTAAACAAAATAAAGGCATCATCTGTTTGTATGAAATTAAAAATGCTTCTTTTACCTTTTCTCTTCCTCTGCACTGAATATAGAGCAGGAAAAAAATAATCCAGTCTCTATTTGTTTTACACTCATAATATAATTTTCATTTTAGTTTCTGTGCTCCTTTTATCTCTCAGTTTTTGTCTTCTCCCCTGGATGGTGGTTTTTGAATTGTGTTGTCTATAATAATTTGGTTTCACACAGATTCCCCAGAAGAGTGAAATGTTCTCTCACCCAAACGATTCTCATCAGACATCCTCACTCTCTTCATAACGTCTCCTCTCTCACACACACGTCTTATCTTCCCGTCTTTCCTAATATAATTTTCTCTTCATTTCACTTCTCATCTATTCCTCATTAAACTCCACTTCATCCATAATCCCCAGAGAGAACTTGCTCGGAAATGTCTAATTGCGTACGTTTAGAATCATATAAAACTCTGTGCCATTGTTTGCACAGTGAGACATTCACAAACATGAACACAGCAGGTTGTTTTCAGTCTGAAACCTTTAGGATGCATAGAAAAACTGTTCCACTTAAGAAAAAAATAAAATACTGAATGTGTGGGGTTGTACTTCTTCATTGACATCATCACCCGGGCGTCTATTATCAACCGCATCACGACTGAATGAAAAAAGCTACCAACCAAACTGAAGAAAAAGCCCTAAGACGAGTCAGACGTGCATGTGCAATGGTAGACTTTTTGATTTGATGGTAGACATTTGATGTTTTTCACAATTAAAAACAAAATCCATTTAATCATACTAAAGAGTTGAATAAAGAGCTATTTAATTTCTGTTCACTGGTGTCTATATCAGCCATCACTGTGCAAGATGCGGGGTACAACCTGGACGGATCTCCAGTCCATCACAGGGACATGTAGAGACAAACGAGACAAACAACCATTCTCTCTCTCACTCACACCTAGAGATAATTTAGTTATCAATCAGTCTAACATGCATTTTTTTTTTTTTGGTTTGATGTGGAAGAAACCGGAGAGAAAATGCAAACTCCACTCAGAAAGGCCCCCTAGCCCCAGTGCCGGTCACCGAGGCCCGGGCACCGGGGACGCCCACCCCTCAGGCCCAGATCCGACAGGACCAGAGGACACAAGCCCCACCAGGCAGCCACCAGAACGAGCCGACAAAGGCCCAAGCGCCCAACCCCAGATAGTGAGGGCCCCAAGCACGCCCGCAGGCAAAGGAACACCCACCAGGGGGCCACGTGGCAGGAGCGCGACACTAAGACCCTGTTTACACGGACACTGTGTGGGGGAAACGGATGTTTTGGGTATGTTAATTAGGTGAAAAGTTTTGCGTTGACACGGTCGAATTCTGTGGATACGACTCTCTCCCCCTCCACCCCCCGTCCTCATGATTTCACTGTAGTTACCATGCTGGGCCATTAGATGGAGCTGTGATTTTTGGAACCTTCACTACTGCGCATGCGTGCTACCTGAAGTAAACAGCAGCCGAGGCAGCCTGCCTCGTCTGCTTTCCTCACTGGCTAAAATCAGCTAACTACAAGTTGTTGACAAGTTAACAACAAGTTAAAGCTGGAATTTGGATAAGAGTGAACAGATTTGACACCAAGTGGGACCGCTTCATCTAACAAAGCTGCACACCAGACGCTGAGTGGACTGTGGACCAGAACCGGACTTTACTCCGTGATAAACAGCTGACTTACAGCAGGTAAATCAACGATGTTTACTTTGATCACACAACAACTGAGTTTTTATTTATTTATTTCTGCCAGGTGGAGAAGCTATCGTTCCAACAAATAAGCAGACAGTTCGGCAGTTCTGATGGGTCCAGATGAACACACAGCAAGAGTCCAGTTCATTAACGTAGTTACAGTTCGGTTCACGTGTTTTAATAGTGTGTTCAGTTTAATTCTCAGTGTTTGTGATGTAAACTTTGTGGTGCTAAATTCATTCATTCAACCTTTATTTATACAGGCTAGCCTCGTTGAGTCACGGGGACTCATTTACAAGAGGGACCTGTCTCACTCACACCAAACAACCATCCACTCTCACACTCACACCTAGGGTCAATTTAGAGTCACCAATCAGCCTAACAAGCATGTTTTTTGGTCTGTGGGAGGAAACCGGAGTACCCGGAGGAAACCCACGCATGCACGGGGAGAACATGCAAACTCCACCCAGAAAGGCCCCGGACCGGGATTTGAACCGGCAACCTTCTCGCTGAGAGGCAGCAGCTCTACCAGTTGTGCCACCGTGCTGCCCAATAAAAAAATTAATAAACCTGGTGTCTTCATTTTCACAGCACGTTACGTACTGTTTAAAAAATGTAACGAGTCCAGATAGATACTGTAGTTCAGATAAATTTACATCTCCCACGCCAACATAAATACTGTTTATTATTGTTAAACTGTTATATTTTGCAGCGTGACACGTGAAATGTCAGACTGTCCGCGCATGCGGGCTGCGCGCATGTGGTTGACACAAAAGCTCCACGGGAGATGTTTACATTATCAGCGGGGGGTCAGCGAAAAACTTCCACCTTGAGAGCAGGGTCAGAAAAGTATCGGAGTCAAAGAGGGGGGCCAGCAGCGTCGTGTAGGCGATAAGCAAAGTCGCAAAGAGAAAGTAGCGGTTACACTCAAAATACGCGCCGTGTAAACTGGCCCTAAGTAGCTTCAGATGTATCAGAGAGGGGACAGTCCAAGTCCCAGCCTGACACTTAAACATTCATACACAGACATACTCATTCAGACCCACCCTCATCCTCACCCTCACTCACAGAAAGACAAACAATAACGACACGTTCCATTCATAATCCCGATGCACACTCTATACCCCCTAGGTCCAAGACATGTACCTGCCCCCTACATGGGGCAGCCCACATCCAAACCCAGGAGGTAGGCCCATTCATTCTGGGGTGGAGAGTAGCAGACATCCAAGATTCGGCCCAACCCGCGCCCTGCCGACAGGACAGGACACCCGAGCCCAAGCAGCCCCAGAGGGAGCGCACCGCCAGCCCCGCCCACGGCGAACCCCCAGGCCCCGAACCCCCCCACATCCCAGGACAACCCCTGACGGCCCACCCCCAGAATGTCCGCCAGGCAACCAGGGGGGTAAGAGAAAAATAAATAAATAATATATAAATATATATATAAATAAATACATAAATAATATATATATATATATATATATATATATAAATAAATACATAAATAAATAAAATTGAAATTAACAAATCAAGACCCCGACACACACACCCCCGTCCCCAAATGTACTGTTGGTGAGTGTTGTTCTAAAGTGTACTTAAAAAGGAAAGAGAAGGAGCAAAGGCTGGCATTGTACCAGTTTCCCCTCCACTCCAACTCTAACCCAGGCCCTTATTGTCTAAATGCATAATGTTGAGTGAGCATAGGCATGGGGGCGAGAGTGATGTCATCCCGCCACCCATAACCATAGTGCTCATTCCATTCCCTATATGTGACTTTTATGAGGATGTTTATGAATGAATGTCTAAAGTGTATATAAAATTGAGTCCCAGGTGGTTCTGAACAACAGAGATGTAAAACCGTTGTAGCACACCCGAGACTCAAATTCCCTACATGTATTAATTTAAGATGAAGAGGGCGGAGGTGCGTGGTGAGGGATGGGGAGAAAATATCTGCAGGAACAATGCTCCCGCAGCGAGTCAGCTCCCCCGCTGACCCTGCGTACCCCCCCCCCCCAGTTCGCCAAGGTCCACCCAAGGAGCGAGGCAAAAGAAACACCTCTCCGACCGCCAGGCCATTGAGTCAAGACCAGAGAGGGACACGGTCCCGAGGGCCGCCAACAGCAGAACCAACAGCCCACACCCACCAGGGCCGCCACGACCCCTGCGAACCGCAGTCAGCCCGCCGCCCAAGAAGACACAAAATCCCACATGGACGACACGGCCAAGAGCGCCCGCCCAACTGCCGACAGAGCCAGGAAGCACCGAGAACAGGCCCCAACCAGGGCCCGCACACCGGCCAAGCATAGTCCAAGACCATCATCAAGGATATCCACTTAGTCCCCACCCCAGAAGAAATACTACACCCACCCTTCATATTAACAACTTTCAGAACACATGACACATTAGACACCCAGGCTGGGTTTACCCGCCCCCTCCCGCCCATTGCAACGGGCTCCGGCGGGGGCCTGTGAATTTGTCGCGGTTGAATGTGGTCGCTGGTGGGGTTCGTCCGGTTCTTCCCCTTGGTCAGATCTGGGGAGTGGGCGAGTGGCTCGTCCTGTTCGGGTGGCCCTGGGGACTCTGGGCTCGGGGTCCTTCCTGGGGTCTTGGGCTTTGATCGCTCCTTCGTCTGCCTCGGGCTTTGGGGGGACGGATCTCTGATGCTTCACAGTCGCTACTAAATGTTCTATTGGAGGAACCTTATTCACTTATGCATGCTCACAACCACACACAAATGGATGCAGGGATGTATATGTAGATATATGCAGATATGTAGATGGGTATATGAATGAATATAAATGTATATGTATGTATACTGTATATATATTTGTAGGTATGGGTATGTGTATTTATAGAAATCTACTGCAAGGTCATGAATATTATTAGTCTTTATGCATGTATGTTTCGTTGCTGTGTTCTGTCATGTGCTTTGCAGGATTGCGGACGGAGGTTGGGTGTGTTTGCCTTGTGCTCTTTTTGTGGATAATTGTTGTTTTGTTGTCTTACTTTCTCTTTTCTTTCTCTCTATAAAAAAATACATATTGGAGTGAGAGGATGGCTATAAGGTGAGAAGGGAGGCCATCTATAAATGGAAAAAAAAACAAAAAAAAAGAAAGGCCCCCTAGCCGAGATTTAATCCGACAACCTTCTTGTTGAGAGGCAACCGAGTCACCGTGCAACTTGAGAAACAACTGTGTCCTAAACTACAAAGTGAGTTCATACATACATACAGAAACATAAACTTTGCAACAAGAGGAAACCACACCCTGGACCAGGTTTACACCACCATGAAAAATTCCTACAGAGCTGTCCCCCTCCCCCACATTGGTGCTTCGGACCATATCTGTGTCATGCTAAAGCCAGCATACAGGCCACTGGTGAAAGTCACAAAACCAGTCCGCAAACAGATACGAGTGTGGCCAGAGGGGTCTTCAGAGGCACTCCAGGACTGTTTTGACACCACAGATTGGAGTATGTTCAAAGAAGCTGCTACCACAAACAACACCACATGTCTCCAGGAGTACTCAGACACTGTATGTTCATACATCACCAAGTGCATTGATGATGTAACCAACCTTAAAACCATCACTGTTCGGGCTAACCAGAAGCCATGGCTGACAGCTGAGGTTCACAGACTCATGAAAGCCAGGAATGCTGCCTTCAAAGCGGGAGATCAGGTGGGCCTGAGGGCAGCCAGAAACAACCTGGACCGGGGCATCAGAAAGGCAAAGAGGCAGTATTCTGGGAAAATAGCTCACCGTTTCAAGGACAGCAGGGATACACGCAGTCTGTGGCAGGGAATACAGACCATCACAAACTACAAACCACCCCCCCAGACCTGTGACAGCTCAGCCTCTGCGCTGAATGAACTGAATGAGTTCTTTGCTCGGTTCGAGGCAAGTAACAGCACACCAGCACATAAACTCCCCCCCTCTCCTGATGGCCAGGTGCTGACGCTGTCCTCAGACAGCGTAAGGCGATCATTCATCAAGATTAACGCCCGGAAGGCCTCTGGTCCTGACAACATACCTGGTCGTGTGCTGAAGGACTGTGCAGGGGAACTCGCAGCGGTCTTCACGGACATCTTTAACATCTCACTGAGCCAGGCCATCGTCCCCACCTGTTTCAAAGCCACCACCATCATCCCTGTCCCAAAGAAGGCAACGCCCGCATGCCTCAATGACTATCGCCCAGTAGCACTCACCCCCATCCTGATGAAGTGCTTTGAACGGCTAGTCATGAAAAGCATCACATCTGTCCTCCCTGACTCCCTGGATCCCTTCCAATTTGCATACCGACCTAATCGCTCAACCGACGATGCCATCTCCTCTGCCCTTCACACAGCTCTCACACATCTGGACACGAAGGACTCCTATGTTAGAATGTTGTTCATCGACTTCAGCTCGGCATTCAACACCATCATCCCCCAACAGCTCATCCTTAAACTGGACAGTCTGGGGCTGAATACCTCAATGTGTAACTGGCTGCTAGACTTCCTGACTGGGAGACCACAGACAGTACGAGTCGGGAGTAACACATCTAGCACCATCACATTGAACACAGGGGCCCCACAAGGATGTGTACTGAGCCCCCTTCTATTCACCCTGCTAACACACGACTGCACACCATCATACAGCTCCAACCACTTCATCAAGTTTGCGGACGACACAACAGTGGTGGGTCTCATCAGCAACAACGATGAGACGGACTACAGGAACGAGGTGAGCCGCCTGGCCTTGTGGTGCGGACACAACAATCTCACTCTCAACGTGGAGAAGACAAAGGAGATTGTTGTGGACTTCAGGAAGAAGGATGCCCAACATGCCCCTCTGACCATCAACAGCACCGCAGTGGAGAGAGTAGACAGCACCAAGTTCCTGGGAGTGCACGTCTCAAAGGACCTGTCCTGGAGCAGGAACACTGCAGCACTGGCAAAGAAGGCTCACCAGCGTCTCTACTTTCTCCGCAAGCTGAAAAGGGCTGGAGCTTCAACCCCCATCATGAGCACCTTCTACAGAGGTGCCATAGAAAGTGTCCTGACCAGCTGCATCACTGTGTGGTTTGGTGCATGTACTGCATCCTGCCGCAAGAGCCTCCAGCGCATTGTGAGAGCAGCTGAGAAGATAGTCGGCACCTCCTTCCCCTCACTGCAGGACTTACACAGCAAACGCCTCACTCGGAAAGCCCACTGCATGGCAGGTGATCCCACACACCCACTACACAGCTGCTTCAGACTGCTGCCATCAGGGAGGAGACTGAGGAGTCTCCAGGCTCGAACCAGCAGACTGAGAGACAGCTCTGTTCATCAGGCAGTCAGGATGCTAAACACTCTGCCTGCTCTGCCCCCCCTCCCATTTGAACTGCCTTAACACTAAAACTTTCTCACACATTACCACACAACACAAAGATTTTAACACTGGACTCTGTGTCATCAAACGGTTTATTCACTAAGCTCTCGGTCATGTGCTCATACAGTTTGCACTACTTCTCATACTTGCACTAATGTTTGTATTACATCACTGCCTATAATCATAATACTGTTTACATTCTCTGTTTACATTTATTAATACTGTTTACTTTTATTACTACTGCTTACATGTAACTACTACTGTTTACATTTACACTACTCTAATATCTACACCACTGCTGATACATATACAATGTGCTCTGAACGGTCTTATTTAGGGATGCCCAATGTGCCTTACTGCATATGCCACTTTTTGCCTCTATAACAACATCAACTACTACCTCATACATATACTGTGTACATTAACTCATACGCTGCTTTGCCACTTTGCAAATGTCAATGCTAGAAACCTTTAGTTTATTTTAGTTATACTTTTTATACTCTTTTTTTTATACTAGTATGCAAAAACTCAGGACAGTATTATGTTCATTAAATGTTTAATGTTTTAGTTTTAGAGTTGGTGTAAATTTTCATACTCTTATTCCACTATGCAAAAAACTCAGGACAGTGTTAGTTTTACTATTTTATGCTTATGTCAATTATTATATGTTTTAGTGTTTCAATGTTTAGATGTTTACTGTTGCACCGAGGGACTGAGAGAAACGCAATTTCGGTCCTGTGTATGTCCTGTACAGTACATATTGCAGATCTGACAATAAAGTTGACTTTGACTTTGAGTTCAGCTTACTAAATTACTTACTCACGTTGGGATTAGAGGGCTGTTGACCCTAGAACGTCCTCTGAAATCTTAAGTTTTTTCTATGTTTATTCTGGCCACAACACATAAAAAACTTGTTTACATCATTGTAGTTTTTTTTCTATTGTTTATTGTTTGTTTGTTTATTGTTTAAGGAAATTCTACCATTGCTGTTCATTGTTCTTTAGTTTTAGCAGGTCGCTTTCGTAAATGAGCCCATGAGGTTCAAAAGATTTACCTGATTAAATAAAGGTTGAATGAAAAAGTTTCCATACCAAGCAGGGTTCCCAGATATGTAATCAAGAACTACTGTGTTGTTGCTTTAAAATTATTGTATTTTGACCCAAATATATACGTATATATATATATACCGGTATATATATTTTTTTTTTCATTTATAGATGGCCTCCCTGCTCACCTTATAGCCATCCTCTCACTCCAATATGTATTTTTTTTATAGAGAGAAAGAAAAGAGAAAGTAAGACAACAAAACAACAATTATCCACAATCATATATATATATATATGGCATGCTTTCTCGGAGAGGGGAGGTTGATGGGGTGTGTGTCATGCCTGTGAACAGAAAAGGAGTTTAGGAGTTTGGAGAACGAGAAACAATGCAATCACATCCAACCTGGTGAATACAGACACGTTCATTCTGAATGAGGATGTGTTTGCGCTGCTACTGGATGCTGAAGTACAACAAAGAGATGGATTCAGAAAACTCCAGTTTCAGTTAAAACCTGGGCTGTTGTTGTGTACGTGAACGAGCATACAACAAAAAAGCTCTGGTTTCACTTCAAAAACATGTGTAAATAGAAGCAGCTTTTACAAAACACAGGTCCATACACTTAAATAGGTTGTCCATTAAAATTAGCCTTTTAATCATTTCTGATGTTGCCATTTGGACTTTTAATCTCTTTTGCTTCCACTTCATTAACAAAAGGCTTTACTACTGACAGTAAACTGCAAACACTGCAGGATATGAGGCATACAACAGCTGGTTTACCACATCTGGTCTCTATAATTCTCCATGCATATTTAATAGGACATGTTTTGGCATCATACGTCCTGAGTGTAGATAGCAGACTGTTACTTGTGTATGCGTAAAATGTAACAATACTGTATACAGTATTTAGTTTCTCCCAATTGTTTTTGTTCACAATTGGATTTTTAGCTCTCCTAGAAATGCTCAACTGTTTAACTGTGTTGCATATCAACCTTTCTACTGCTAGCTCATTTTGAACATACTGTTTGTCACTGCCTTTTTACTGTGATAAGATTACATAACACACTGTCAAATTTATATTAGGAATTAGAGACCGGGAGTCATTCTCTACATTACTCACAAAAAAAACATTAAATAAAGACATTATAATAGTCTGACACATTTGCTTTTATACCTATTGTATGTGGGTTTGTGACTCTCTTTGTCCTGTCTCTTATTGTGCCTCTTCTTTGTAATTTAGATGACATGAAGAATAAAGAAACAGACAAAAGGCAATCATAGTAGTTTGGGAAGAAGACAGGAAAAGAATAAAAGAAGGGCATGCTTGGAAAAAGATGACAGGGATGCATTTAAATAATAATAATAATGAATTCAATTTATAACGCACTTTTCATTAATGAAAATCTCAAAGTGCATTTAAACCCCTGAGGGGACTGGACCCAGCTGCAAAATAGAAGAATTAAAAAAGAATGTTCAAAAATCTACATGAGTTGAAGGTTCTGAGTAGTCTCAAAGTGGAAAGAAATATAAAAATATAATCATGTAGCAAGAAAATTGTATACTCGTGCAAGTAAAACAATTATATAAATCTGTACATATTAAGTTGTTCAGTCACCTTACCTCTGACAAAAGTTCATGTGCAAAATACACTCAAAGGCCATTTTATTACCTGCATATATTAACTGTTCAATTATTAAAACAAGAAACTAATCAGCCAGTTAACAACAGCATCTCGGTTCATTCAGGAATCTAGATGTACTGAAGATGAAAGAAGAAAGATTTAAGTGACTTTGAATGCAGCGTGATTGTTGGTAGTAGATTAGCTGAAACTGAAAGTTATGCACCATAACTCATGTTCCCTGAAGGAAGGGAACAAGGTGCAACACTATTGCTATGGGAATTGCGCCCCCGTGCAATTACCTGAGGGAATAAACTCACGCCTTTATGGCAGTGGGCGTCAGTGTCACCTCAGAGGCCCCGCCCTCTGGGTACTTAAGACGCTAGCGCCCATCCAATCGGTCTCCAAGTGCACTTCACCGAGCTTTGGCATTGAAAAGGGCCAACTGTGTTGCACCTTGTTCCCTTCCTTCAGGGAACATGAGTCATGGTGCATAACTTTCAGTTCCCTTTATCAGTCAGGTTCACTCGGTGCAACACCATTGCTATGGGAATGTAATTCATTCACGCCCTTGAAATGCTCAGTAAAATGCATGCTTGTGAGAACTTCTGCCTTTATACATTAGGCCTCTTTTGGCTGCTCTCTACTGTGTGTTAGAGAGTACAGCCTGAGTGACGTCACATGCAGTAATGTCCAAACTGTAATGTTTTGCAAACGTGTTTGTTGAACTCTAGTTTGCAGTTGCACAGATGTCTGCAACTGGTACGCCCTTGAACAGTGACCACGAGGCGGCCAAGCCTCGAGTGGAGTGGGCATGTACCCCAGAGGGCACCTGTTGACCTTTGGTACTATACGCCCTTTTAATGGCCTCAGTCACCCAGTGTGAAAGGTGCTGTTTTGACAGGGCCCTGCCAGCAGCCGGGTTAGCAAAACATACAAACAGCTGGTTTGTTTTTCTCCAATCAGCTGTTCTTTCAATGTAAACACCCAAGGCCCTGACGGGGCAGAGTGCTCTCAACCTCCTCTGTTTCTCAGTGAGGATAGGAGCAGGAGGAAATGAAGAAAGTTCAAAGTCCAGACTACTGGGATTCAAAGTTGGAACCTTTGGGATATATGCGGGGTTAGGATGTTGGGTGACCTTTGATCCATCAAGGTCAAACTTTGTACACATTGGGTGCACAGATAAAGCGTGTAGCTCACCTACGCATTTAGCTGAGCAAAGAGCAAGGATCAGAGCAGTTTTATAAGATTGCAAACCTATCTTAATGTTGCTCAGAGGTTCGAATGGGGGCTCACAAAGAGCATTCAGGACTAACTGGAGATCCCAGTCAGGGGCCAGAGTCCTGCTGGGGGGTCTTTTCCTCAATACACCCTTCATGAACCGTATCATGAGAGGGTATGCATTGGGTGTTTTTCCCCCCCAGCCTTCGCGGCAAGCCGAGATGGCTGACAAAAACACCTTAATGGTGGAAAATGAGCTGCCTTTTTCCAGCAGATCCTATAGAAAGATAAGAAGCTGGACTAGGTCACAGGAATATGGGACAATATTCCTTTCCATGCACCAAGCATCAAAAACACGCCATTTGCGAGCGTAGAGAGTCTGTGTTGACATTGCTCTCGCTCCCTGGATCATGTTTATCACGTTGCTAGGGAGGCCTGAGACCATCAGTTTGTTTCTCTCAGCAACCAAGCTGAGATTTGCCACAGTCCTGGACGTAAGTGGAGAGGCTGTTCGTGTGGTTGAGTTAGCAGGTCCCTGAAAGGGAGCAGCTGCCAGTGTATCAGCATTGAGAACACATCCGAGGGCCACGGGCCCCATGGCCACCTGGGGGCCAACAATATTAGGGAGGGGTCTCCCTTGCATGTGCATTCCCACGTCACCTGAATTGGAGGTACGGGGGAGAGGTGCATCGCAGCGCCCCTGCTGGCCAGCCGTGGCCAGAGCGTCTGCGTTTGCTTCGTTTAGTGAGAGGCACAGGTCGTAGAGCATGCAGGTTTCGCAGGCGGACAGATCTATGGATGCCCGGCTGCACCGTGGCCAGATCTGATCCACAATCCTCTGGTTTCGCCTCTGTTCTGGGGTTAGAAGAGGCCCTTCTGAGAGAGCCACTGTCTCGTGGTTCGAGCTACCCGGGGTGCACGTCACCTTCCGTGACAATAGCCCTGGGGCGCGCTACATAAGCAACTTGTGTTTCACAGAAAAGTGAGCTGTTCTCAATTCCAGGAAGCTGATACAAAATCTTGTGTCCTGTTGTTTCCAGAGGGCTTGGGCAGTCCAGTCTCTGTGGACCATTCCCTATTCCCCCTTGGATACGGTCGTGTTGGATAACACGGAGGACAATATTGACCCAGTGAGGCATCTGTTGTGGACACTGGGCGGTCCCTCTGGGGTCCCAGGGTTGCTGGACACCCTAAGCTGATCAGGGTCCTCCCTGTTCACCCGAGGGGGGCAAAGCGCGTTTGCTTGCTTAGCCATATTTGTAGAGCACGCATTTTTAGTAGCGCGTACAGTGCATAGGGCATGGCTACCTTGAAGGGGCCCAAGAGGTGTCGGGAGAGCGTGAGGGTCACTCTCTGACCCCGTTGAGAGCTCTCCGGACAGAAGCGTATTGAAGAGACATGCTTCCCCCAAGGATATGCCTTGACCAAAATGGTGATGACCCGTACACCCAGAAATACGGTAATCTGTGGTGGAATCAGAATGCTTTTCTGCAGTTTTATGACGGAACTGAATGCCTCCCGATGAGGGGTCATTATTTAAAAGTGCAGCTGGGCTTGTGGACTGAGCTTGGTCACATATTTTAGATCCACTGATTGTGTGTGGCCTGCTGGTTTTACAGGCTGGAAAGCCTGTCTCAATTTGAGCGCCTAGAGCTGTAAAAAAGAAAAAAATCTGCTAAGCACCTACAGACAGGGACCAATTCACGAGGTCCAGACTCTCTTGGGCACAAGGAAAAATTATCCCAGTCGGCAAGGGTGCATTGTTTGTATTGTGACGACATTTTTTGACAATTTCTGCAGCATTACTGGCATCTTCCCTTTAAGCATGTGTGCACTGCCCAGGCTTGCAGGCGGCTGCAGCGTCCCCGTGGACCGATATGGTCATTCGCTGAAATGCAGTTGGGAACCATGACAGGTTGTCGTTATGGCCTCTGTGTTCAGCCGACACGCCCTCCGGGCATGCAGATGTGCTGTGAGCTCGGAGGGTTTGTGTATTGCCGGCCTCCCGAGCTCCTGCGGCGTGGGGGGGTGAGTATTTGACTCCCCCCGTCCGGCCGTGTGTGAGCTGGCCTGCCTGCCCGCGGACGCCGCGAGGTCTGTCTGTTGCAGACAGTCCCGGGGCGCCCTACTGGGGTTCATTTTTCTGACCTGACACCTCGTGCACCACGAGGGAGGGGGAATGACAACCCTCTCCCTTCATAGCGACTGTCTTTAAAAAGGTTGCTATGTTGTTGTTCATCTATTTTATTTTTTGTCAAGAACCAGGGCAAACTGTTCTTTGGTACTTTTATTTTTGTGTTTTGTGCAACAACATTTTGTCTTTATTTCACACAAAGCAGAACACTTGTGTTTTGTGCATACATTAATGTCACCAGCTTTTTGTAGTCTTTTACAAATAAAGTCTTTGTAGAAATAACCAGGTTCCCATACCCCGTGGGCGGACAAACCAGCAAAACTGTGAAGAGGACCTGCTTCGTCAGGCCCACTTCTGTCTCCCATCACGGTTCGTCGAGGAGGTTCTCGGCGGGACCGCTTGGCGAGGAACAAATCTGTTCCTGCTCCAGGACTGACCGGCCTGAGGTGGACCTGCTGGGGGTCTCTGCTACTGCTCCCCGTTGTAAGCTGGCCTCTGATACGAAATCTCGTGTCCTGTTGTTTCCAGAGGGCTTGGGCAGTCCAGTCTCTATGGACCATTCCCCATCACCCCTTGCATACGGTCGTGTTAGATAACACGGAGGACAATGCTTGATCCAGTGATGCATCTGTTGTGGACACTGGGGGGTCCCTCTGGGGTCCCAGGGTTGCTGGACACCCTAAGCTGAACAGGGTCCTCCCTGTTCACCCGAGGGGGGCAGGGCGCATTCGCTTGCTTAGCCATATTTGTAGAGCACTCATTTTTAGTAGCGCGTACAACGTACAGGGCATGGCTGCCTTGAAGGGGCCCAAGAGGTGTCGGGAGAGCGTGAGGGTCACTCTCTGACCCCGTTGAGAGGTCTCCGGACAGAAGTGTATTGAAGAGACATGCTCCCCCCAAGGACATGCCTTGACCAAAATGGTGATGACCCGTACACCCAGAAATATGGTAATCTGTGGTGGAATCAGAGTCCTTTTCTGCAGTTTTATGATGGAGCTGAATGCCTCCCGATGAGGGGTCATTATTTAAAGGTGCAGCTGGGCTTGTGGACTGAGCTTGGTCACATATTTTAGATCCACTGATTGTGTGTGGCCTGCTGGTTTTACAGGTTGGAAAGCCTGTCTCAGTTTGAGCACCTAGAGCTGTAAAAAATATTTTTTTCTGCTAAGCACCTACAGACCGGGACCAATTCACGAGGTCCAGACTCTCTTGGGCACAAGGAAAAATTATCCGAGTCGGCCATGGTGCATTGTTTGTATTGTGACGACATTTATTGACAATTTCTGCAGCATTACTGGCATCTTCCCTTTCAGCATGTGTGCACGGCCCGGGCTTGCAGGCGGTTGCAGAGGCCCCGTGGACCGGTGCAGTCATTCGTTGAAATGCAGTTGGGGGCAGTGACAGGTTGTCATCATGGCCTCTGTGTTCAGCCGACACGCCCTCCGGGCATGCGGATGTGCTATGAGCTCGGAGGGTTTGTGTATTGCCGGCCCCCCGAGCTCCTGCGGCGTGGGGGGGTGAGTATTTGACTCCCCCTGTCCGGCCGTGTGTGAGCTGGCCTTCCTACCCGCGGACGCCACGAGGTCTGTCTGCTGCAGGCAGTCCCGGGGCATCCTGCTGGGGTTCATTGTTCTGACCTGGCATCTCGTGCACCGCGAGGGAGGGGGGGTGACAGCCCTCTCCCTTCATAGCGACTGTCTTTAAAAAGGTTGCTGTGTTGTTGTTCATCTTTCTTTTTTTTGAGTCAAGAACTAGGGCAAACTGTTCTTTGGTACTTTTATTTTTGTGTTTTGTGCAACAACATTTTGTCTTTATTTCACACAAAGCAGAACACTTGTGTTTTGTGCATACATTAATGTCACCAGCTTTTCGTAGTCTTTTACAAATAAAGTCTGGGTAAAAATAACCAGGTTCCCATATCCCGTGGGCGGACGAACCAGCAAAACTGTAAAGAGGACCTGCTTTGTCAGGCCCGCTTCTGTCTCCCATCACGGTTCGTCGAGGAGGTTCTCGGCGGGACCGCTTGGCGAGGAACAAATCAGTTCCTGCTCCAGGACTGACCGGCCTGAGGTGGACCTGCTAGGGGTCTCTGCTACTGCTCCCCGTTGTAAGCTGGCCTCTTCTGCGGGGGACGACGTGTGGCTAAGCGGTGTCGAGGCTGCACGGGTCTGCTCCCGCTGGTGTTCCTGGGGAGGGCAAAAGTTTTTCTTGGCATCCCTTCACGGAGGGCTTCAGCCTGTTTTCGCCTCTGCTCCAGCCTGCTCTGGATCCGTTCCAGAGCCCTCCCGAAGAGTCCCGTCTGCTCAATCGAGTGGTGCAAAAAGGGGAACCGCTGACCTTCTGGAAGGTCCGTCAGGGTCATCCACAGATGACGCTGGGCGATGACTACTTCAGCCATACATCTCCCCTGAGCGATGGCTGCCGTCCCCATCATACAGAGCACACAGTCAGTGACCCTGCGGGCGTCCTCCAGCACCGTAGTCGCAGCCTGTTTGTCGGTTGTCACCTGGAGCTCCTGCAGCTTCTCTGCCAGGTATGCCTACATCATGGCGAAGGCACTCATTGCACGTGCCGCGAGGCCCTGAGCTCTGTAGAACTTTTCGAGCTGAGCAGCTGAAGCGCGGCAGGCTTTGCTGGGCAAAGTCAGTTTTGTGCCTGAAGATCTGGGGGGCAGGTGAGACGCCAGCGTGTCCTCCATCTGTGGCACGTTGGTGATTCCCGTTGTTTCCATTCCAGCCACGTCGAGAGCGGCAGCAGCATGGGAGCCCTGGGTTCAGCCCAGGTGCGAGTAAGCTTTGTGAGGAAATCCGGGAAGATGGGCATCCTGTGCCTCGTTGTCGACTGCTGCTTGGCATAAAAATAATTCCCTGCCAACCTCGTGACCTGTTGGCGAGGTGGAGGTTCTGGCCACGCGATCTGTAGCGCGTCCGCCGCTCTGCGACACAAGTCGAACAGGGCGGGGATCGATGTATCTGTCTCTGGCAGCACTGGCGCCGGGTTCCGTGAGAGGTCTTCTTCCTCTCCTTCGTACTCGTTGTCAGCTTCATCACCAGAAATTTCACCTGAGGCTGTTAGCGAGATCTCATCTGCGTTCATCATGCCTCGAGTGTCAAATTCAGCTGTCGAGCCCCCGACGGTAGCCGCCATGTCCAAGCTGTCCCCCCATTCGAACTGTCCACTGTCCTCCAGAACCATGCGCTCGAGCTCCGGCGTGGGAGTGAGAGCTTCTGTGAGATCCGGGTCTGTTGGCGCCGCAACAGCACCCATGGCTTTGGCCACGATGTCCATGCGGTATCTCCTCACCGCCTCTAGCATCTGGCTGCAGTGTGGACAGGAGTTGGGGGCGTCCAACGCTCTTTTTGCTTGCAGCATCCCCAGGCAGACAGGACAAGCCTCGTGGATGTCCGTCACCGATAGGGAATATCCGTAGCCGCTGGAGCAGGCGTGCAAGCTGGGACTCGGTGGCCTGCTGGCCTTTTTTGGAATTCTGGGTTTTCGCTTTCCCTTCTCGGGAGCCATGGCCGAGAAGAAAAGAGCAAGTTGTCTTAAAATCCTCATCCGAGACGTCTCCTCCGTCACGTCACTTTCACTGGCTAGCCTGCTACTCGTTAGCAGGGTAGCAATGTGACGCAGTTACTGCCGTTGAGCAAAGCAGCTGCGGAGAGAGAAGAGAAGAAAACTTCGAGGTTAAAGAAAAAGGTGCCGGACTAGCT
This sequence comes from Garcialebias charrua, assembly GCA_038048925.1. Lineage (NCBI taxonomy): Eukaryota > Metazoa > Chordata > Actinopteri > Cyprinodontiformes > Rivulidae > Garcialebias > Garcialebias charrua. The sequence continues at coordinate 65,822 of JBBPBX010006952.1, forward strand.
TTCGCCAGACCAGCAATACACAGGAAATTTCTCTGTACGCTCAGCGTAGGGAGCGAGCTCACCTTTAACGAGCGATGTGTCTACAGAGAAGCCCCACGAAGTTCAGGTTTAAGCGAGGTGAAGGGCAAAAAGAGACCGATTGGATGGGCGCTAGCATCTTAAGTACCCAGAGGGCGGGGCCTCTGAGGTGACACTGACGCCCACTGCCATAAAGGCGTGAGTGTATTCCTTCAGGTAATCGCGCGGGGGTGCAATTCCCATAGCAATAGTGTTGCACCGAGTGAACCTGACTGATAAAGGGAACTGCTGATCTTCACACACAGCCATCTGTAGGGTTAACAAAGAATAGTCCAAACAAAAAAGAGCAAATATCCAGTGAGCGACAGGTGTGTGGATGAAAACGCTGTAATGTCAGCAGCTCAAATAACCAGTCGGTACAAAGGTCTGTAGAGTACTGTCTCTGAACTACCGGTACATGCTGAGCCTTGACTCAAATGGGCTACATCAGCAGATCACACCACTCCTGTCAGCTAAGATTGAGAAACTGAAACTACGATTTGCTCAGGCTCACCAAATTTAGATAATAAGAGATTAGAAAACCATTGTCTGGTCTGATGAGCCCTGATTCACCCCAGTGGTGTTCACAAGTACTTTAGATGTGGAGGAACAAAAGTTCAAGGATGTGCAAGTCAGTAACTGTATGATGCTTTGGATATACAGTAGACAAAAATCTATTGGGATTGTTTCCAACGCCTTGTTGAATCTATGTCACAATGAATTAGAGTAGTTTTGAAGGCAAAACAAGGTCCAACCTGGTATTAGCAAGGTGGCCCTAATAAAGTGAATTAATGTTAAAAATAGAATGAGTTACAAAACAACACTCGTGACATTGAAAAAAATGCTTGCTTAATAATTTAGACAGAGAGGTTTGAAAATGAGAGTATATA